>JAANYP010002088.1:65579-200851 GCA_020465985.1 Centrapalus pauciflorus | reverse complement strand
TCGAATGAAGACATGTAAAACTCGAATGATATATGTCCTAAACTCGAATAAGCTGTAAGTCCTTATGTGCTGAAAATTTTCTAAGTGTTACACACACTTGTCAACTCGCATAAAGCACAACCCTTTCTCGAATGAATCATCATGAAACTCGAATAACTCTCAAATAAAACTCGAATGACACATATAGGCAACTCGAATGACTATACAGGCAACTCGAATGACTATACAGGCAACTCGAATGACTATACAGGGAAGTCGATTGACTCTGTCATTCAACTCGAATGACTCTTTGACAATTCGAATGGAACTGTTGATCAACTCGAATAACACTTTCAATAAACTCGAATGAAGCTGTTGATCAACTCGAATGACTCTTGACATACAACTCGAATGACTCACTGATGCTTTATTCGAGAAAGTTCTTTTAATTTTTCTACAAGTCTAAAACACACTGAATTTGATGAATTTAATTTCAAGGATCATTTTCTGTGTTTTAAAACCTGTACCCCCTTCGAAAATGTATTTTAAACATATTTATTTTACTGAACTTTGAACAAAAACAACTTTAAAGTTGTTAAAAATTCAAATTTCAGAATATTCAAGAACTCGAAACTGTTTCATTAGAAAATCAATGATTCTGTTTGTGTGATGTAAAAATGACTTATGAAATTTTAGATTCATAATCATAGTACCAATTCGAGCCTTATCACACATTTAATTTCAACTTTATGAACAAAGATTATTATTCTCCATTAACGGTCAAGAACACAAACAAAACAAAAAAAAAAAATACGAACAGATAGGTTCAAACAACTCACACTGAACATTTACACTAAAAATATAAACAATCAAACTGAAATAGGTAACTTTTACTCACAATTTTGATGAAAAGAAGTCGGTTGTGGGTTTGACGTTTCTTAGAAGTGAAGAAAGCTTGTTGGAGAAGATGAAGGAATAGATTTTCCGAAAAAAAATGATTTGAATTTGAAAATTCAAATTTATAGTCAAAATGAGCAGGCCCATTTTAATTTTTTTTTTTTTTTTAACTTTAAACAACCCGGCCCATCATCTAATCCAAATTAGCCCACTAGTTACCTTTTCAATCAAAATTGTGATTAACAAATACAAAAACAAAAAAAATTTAACAAAAATTCAAGATAAAATCTAAATTTCAAAACAAAAAAAATTTAAAACCACACAAACCAAAACAAAAACAATTCTGTTTTTCAAAACAAACTATAAAATGGACTTAAAAAAAATATACACAATTAAAAAATTTTGCACACATAAAACAAAAAAAAAAAAAATTGAAAACACACAAAAAAAATAAAATTATTAAAACTATTAACAATACTCATTTGCTCCCCCTTGAATTTCTGAATGTTGCTCCCCCTCAACTTATGATTTCATTTTGCAAATCTGCTCCCCCTACAAAATAACAGATAATTTTTATCAGATTTATGTAAAATCAGATAAAATGCTTTTCTGCTGCCCCTGCACATGACATTCCAGATCTCGTTAAATTCTCTAGTATATAAACTTTTTATGAATCATGAATTTAACATCAGATAAAAATCACTTAAAAAATGAAAATTTTAAAATTAAAATTTTGAAACTACTGAATTATTAAATCTTAACGATTCAACATACCTAATTTGTATACCAAAAAATTAAACCGCTTTTCATCTAACGCTTTGGTAAACAAATCAGCTAGTTGATATTCAGTAGGTACAAAATATAATTCTATATTTCCATTTTCTACATGATCTTTAATGAAATGATATCGAATGTCGATGTGTTTCGTTTTAGAATGTTGCACCGGATTTGATGCAATAGCGATTGCGCTCTGAGAATCACAGTATATTGGAATCTTCTTTGGTGTAAACCCGTAATCACGTAGTTGGCTTTTCATCCACAACACTTGAGAACAGCAAGAAGATACAGCCACGTATTCTGCTTCAGCTGTTGACAATGAAACACAGTGTTGTTTCTTGGATGACCAACATACGGGTTTGTTACCTAAGAATTGTACTGCTCCTGACGTACTTTTTCTGTCCATCTTATCACCTGCGTGATCAGCGTCAGAAAAAGCAGTCAGATGAAATGAAGACTCCCTAGGGTACCACAAACCAAGATTTGGAGTACCTTTGAGATATCTTAAAATTCGTTTTGCAGCAGTTAAGTGTGATTCTTTTGGATTTGCCTGATATCTAGCACAGACACATGTAGCAAACATAATATCTGGTCTACTGGCTGTTAAGTACATTAATGACCCAATTATACCTCGATAATGGGTTACATCTACAGGTTTTCCTGAGATGTCCGCATCGAGTTTTGATTTTGAATCCGGAGCCATGGGAGTTTTCATAGGAGTACTATTGACCATGTTAAATTTATTTAACATGTCTTGGATATATTTTGACTGATTGATAAAAATACCATCAGTCAATTGTTTTACTTGTAAACCTAAGAAAAAATTTATTTCCCCCATCATGCTCATTTCAAATTTCTGGGACATTAAAAATGCAAATTTCTTACAAAATTCAGGATTTGTAGACCCAAATATTATATCATCTACATATATCTGTATTACTATAATATCTGGCCCCTGACGTTTTATAAACAGGGTTGTGTCAACTGCACCTTTTGTAAATCCACATTTCAACAGATATGTTGAAAGTGCATCATACCACGCACGAGGTGCTTGTTTAAGGCCATACAGTGACTTATCCAAAATATATACATGATCAGGTTTCGAAGGATCAGTAAACCCTTCGGGCTGATATGTATATACTTCATCTGTTAGCTCCCCGTTTAAAAACGCAGTTTTGACATCCATTTGATATACTGTAAAATTTTTATGTGCGGCAAAAGCTAAAAACATCCATATAGCTTCAATGCGTGCAACTGGTGCGAATGTTTCATCATAATCAATCCCTTCTTGTTGACTGTATCCTTTGGCCACGAGACGAGCTTTATTCCGAATAATGACACCGTGTTCATCTTTCTTGTTCTTGAAGATCCATTTCGTGCCAATTATAGATTTGTCTTTTGGTCGCTCAACAAGTCTCCAGACCTTTAACCGTTCGAACTGGTTGAGTTCCTCTTGCATCGCCACAATCCAGTCAGCATCCAGAAGGGCTTCTTTTACATTTTTAGGTTCAATCTTACTTAAAAAATTTGAAAATAAGCATTCATTTATTGTAGCCCTTCTGGTTTGGACTGATGACGATGGATCACCAATGATATTCTCTATTGGGTGATTTCTTGTCCACTTAACTGTATGTGGAAACGGTTCTATTGGGTCTTGATTGGGATTGGAATCGAAATATGGTTCGGGAGTTGTTGCAGATGTTGTAGGTGGAACATCGGAGGTAGGAGCTTCTGACTGTTCTGAAGTAATAGGGGTTTCAGAAGTATGTGGAGGTTCAATTGGTTGTACATTCTCAGTAATTGACTGCACCTTTGCTGTTGAAGCTTCTCCAGTTTCTTCTGAACTTTGTTGTTGAGAGAGATCTGAAACTACGACTGGATCTTCAGTGATCCTGTCAGGCACCAAATTTTGAACATTAGATTTGGGAGTTTCAAAATAATCATCATAAAAGTTCTCAAACAACTTATTTAATTCATTTTGTTCAGCATTTTGTTTATTTACTCCAATGAAGTCTGCATGTTAGGTCCGGGTTCTGAACTGGTGTGTTCAGAAGCCATTACCATTCCTTCGTCAAATTTAACATTTACGCTCTCGTTGACTATCTTGGTTCTCTTGTTGTATATTCGGAAAGCAACCGACTCCTTTGAATACCCGATGAAGATTCCTTCATCCGCCTTTTGATTAAACTTTCCCAGATTGTCTTTATCATTCAATATAAAGCATCTGCAACCAAAGACATGGAAAAATTTAACATTAGGTATTCGTTTATTGATTAGCTCATACGGAGTCTTTCCGAATCTTTTATTTATTATTGAACGGTTTTGTGTGAAACATGCTGTTGCAACCGCTTCTGCCCACAAGAACAATGGTAAATTGGAATAGGCCAACATCGTCCTAGCTGCTTCCACTAGTGTCCGATTTCTTCTTTCAACGACACCGTTTTGTTGTGGAGTCCGAGCAGCTGAGAATTGATGTGTAATTCCAACTGAATTTAAGAACGAGTCCAATGATTTGTTCTTGAACTCTGTTCCATTGTCTGAGCGAATTGTCTGGATGGTGAGTTGCAACTTTACTTGTATTTTTCGGATGAAGTCGATGATAGATTCGGTTGCATCTGATTTGGATTTCAGGAAAAACACCCATGTGTATCGTGAGTAGTCATCAACTATCACCAATACATATCTTTTCTTATTTATACTTTGTACTCTCATTGGTCCACACAAATCCATATGCAGTAACTCTAATGCTCTTGTGGATGAGTGTGCTGTTTTGGATTTGTGTGTGGCTTTTGTCATTTTTCCTTTTTCACATGCCGCGCATAGTTGCTCTTTTTGAAATTTAAGCGCCGGCAGCCCTTTAACTAACCCTCCTTTTGCTAGGTTGGTCAGTTCATTGAAATTTAGATGTGAAAGGCGACGATGCCACAGCCATGCTGTTTTAGATGTTGCTTTTGACAATAAGCAGACATCTTTCTTCAGATTGATCGAGGCTAAATCAATGGAGTATAGATTTGTTTTCCTGGTTCCTGCTAGAATTTCTTTTCCTTGTGCTGATCTGATGCTGCACCGATTGGCTTTGAAGTTGACTTCTAACCCCTTATCACACAGTTGTCCAATACTGAATAGGTTATGACCAAGACCGTCAACATAAAAGACCTTTTGGATTGTGATTTTGTCATATTTCAGACTTCCATATCCCTTGATAGGACAAAACTGATCGTTTCCAAATCTTACCGTCCCACAGAACTTTTCTACAAAGTCCGTGAGTGTGTCTCGTTGTCCGGTCATGTGTTTGGAGCATCCCGAATCAAGGTACCAGACATGGTTTACCTATAAAACGTAATAGCACATGAGGTACCCACTTGTAGTTGGGTACTTTAGTTTTAGGTAAAACATGCATAGTATCATTTGTTTTTCTAACTGATATGGCTTTAGGCTTAGCGTTTGAATTTATTTTAGGTACCCATTTTTGAATTGTTCTTTTGGGTATCCACTTTTGTACAATTCGCTGTGGAATTGTTTTTGAAATTTTTATCTGTGGATCCTTTTTCTGTTCATACAATGAGTCCTTTTTCTTTGGTTGCCACACAAGCTTATTATACTTCACAGTTTCAGACTTACAAACATAAGAATTCAAAGCAATTAATTTCGATCTTGAAAACTTAATACAAGAATTATTAACAATTTTATCTTTATTACAGACAGAATGTTCAATTTTGCTGTTTCTATCTGTAACAATTTTTTCTTTCACGCGCCATTCTTGTTTTATAATCTTGTTTTTCTCTTCTCTTTGCTTCTTTCGCCACACTTGTTTTCTCGACCCGTTCACAACGTTATCTGACATAAAAGAAGTTTGAGAATTAGAAGATTTAGATGCTTGTTTTTTCTGTAACCTTTTCATACCTGTTGAAGATTTGACTGTACGTGCAAAAGAGTTCGTTGATGAAGATGATTCACCCTTTTCAAAACTAGGAGACTTAACAAACAGTTTTGTTTTCTCCTTCTTTTGTTGCACTGATGGTGAATATTCAGATGGTTTTAAAGAGTCTGTAGTCATTCTTTGCAGAATTTTAACAGATTCTTTATTACCAGTTGATAGTTTGTTAGTCAAAGGTTTGATAAATTCACCAATGTTACCGAATCTTTGATCTAATGAATTAATATCAGAGTGCATGAACAGATCAAATTCTTTTTCTGAATTTATAGAATCCAGAGAAATAGATGAATGTGGATCAGACACATTTATGTTTTTAGACTTATCTTGCAACTTTTGTTCTAATTTTAGTAATTCAGACTTGAGTGTTCCATTTTCTGTCTCAAAACTTTTAATTTTCAATTCTAAATCAGAATTTATCTGTTCTAAAATTGAATTTGGTAAATATAGTTTTTGAGACTGAGTTGGTAATTCAGACAAATCCTTTTCAGAATAAGTTTGAATGTACTCTTCTTTAGTATCAACAATGTTGCTGATTTCATTTATCTTGGTATAGTCAACATAATTTTGCATTTTGTCTGATCTTGACTTTTGATTTCTTCACTGGATTCTACTTCTTCAGATGCTTTCAAGAATGTCATTTTTAATCCTAAATTCATGTATCTGACATCATATAATGTTGGTGAATTTGTTATAGCTTTTGTCAGATACTTAGGATTTTCCCAACCAATACCAGATTTAGAGTTATAAAACTCTGTATCTTTTGGTTGATTTAAATATATTGTTTGATCTGTTTGCCCTCTTTTAATAAATTCATCCTCCATCTTCTTTATTTTCTCATAAAGTTTAGTTCTTTCTTCAAATATGGCATGATATTTTACAGAAAAGTTTGAGGCTTCTAATTCAGCTATTCGCAGACTTTCTTGTAAATCAGATATTTTGTGATTCAGATTGAGTATATTGCTTTGAAGTTCTTTTTCCTTATCTTGTAAGTCTGAGACAGCTCGTAAGGCTAAGGCTTTATCTTTGGAAAAATCTAGGACTAAATTGTGTTCATTTAGAAGTTTGTTTTCCAAAGAATGAACCTTTTTCTTTTCTGCTTTTAAGGATTTTTCAAACTTTTTAAGCATGAAAGCCATATTAGTTAGTTTTTCTTCTAATATGCATGAGTCGTCAATATCAGAATCTGAAATAGAATTTACCTCTTGTCCTTCTGAATCCTCTGAGTTATCAGACTCTGAATCCTCCTCATTTTCAGCTTTATTTTGGCCAGATGCCATTAATGCAACTTCTTCTTTTTGCTCTTCATCAGAATCAGATTCTCTTTGCTCTTCATCCTCTTCATCCGTCAGTCCAACCCACACCTCATCTTCAGCTATCATAGCTGATTCACTCAGTTCAGATTCATTGAAGATTTCTGACTTTAAACAGATATGGGCATCTTCATCTAAAATATCATCATCTTTAGATAACTGTAACCAATGATCATCCTCCGCCATAAGAGCTTTGCCTGACTCTTTCTCTTTGGCTAGGAGGGCCTTTCTTGTATAGTAGTCTGAATTTTTGACTACTGGAGATCTGCATTCCCGGGCATAGTGACCTGGTTTTCCACAGTTATAGCATTTCTGTTCAGATTCCTTCTTGGTTGATTTATCTGACTTCTCATATTTGTCAGACTTTCGTGCACTACTTTCTCCAGCCTTCTCATACTTATCCTTTTTCTCAACTTTCCTTGAGCCTGTTTTGTAGCGCATTTTGTTGTTTGTTGGCTTTCTGTAAAATTTCTTCTAAAATGCCTTTGTAAGCAGTGCCATCTGTTTTTTCATCTCTTCAATCTCTGAATCTGCAGATGAATCTGATGATTCTGATTCTGATGATGTACTGCTGATTACCGCTCTTTTCTCCTTTTTGAGCTTGTATTTATACTTTTTCTCCGCCAGTAGAGCTAGTGGATCAGCAGTTTCTTTTTCCGCTTTCTTCTTTCCAGATATTTTCCTCAAAACAACTTCTTGGTAGTTGTTGAGGTTTTCAAATAGCATATGAAAATCCATCTCCTCTATATCTTTCATTTGTTGGATGATCATAGCATATTTTTCCCATTCTGGATTTAGGACATTTAAAAATTTGACATTGATGTCCAAGTTGGACTTCGTTACTCCGTTTCTTTTTACTTCACTTACCAGATTTACAAATCTGAGATAAGTGTTTTCCAGAAGTTCACCTTCACGGGCTCTAAAGTTCTCAAAAGTCATGAGACTATTCCTAGCCCTATTGGTAGCAGCTCTGTCTGATCCCCGCATGATTTTGCATACTTCATCCCAGATGGATTTAGCAGTCTTTGTATTTGTCAGACAGGTGTATATTTCATTGGGGATTGAAATCAACAATAACTTTCTTGCAGTCTTGTCCCCTAACTTTCTCTTTTTCTGGGCCTCTGTTAGGTTTGTTACCTCAACAGTCCTTGGTGGTATTGGGGGATTGCCAGTTGGTACTCCTGGGATTGTTTCCATAAAGATTGCTGGTCCTTCAGTTAATGATTTCAGCATTTCTTCAGACAAATCATGGAAACTTATAAATTCCAGAAACCGCTCCCGCCATTGAACATATTCCCCTCTGTATAAGATTGGGGGTTTGGTTTCTGATCCCATAGCAAGTGCATCTTTAGACATGTTGATTGTTCGTTGGGAAACTTTAACCAAGATCAAATGAACTCCGAATGAGATTGAAATATTTGATCACACCTTGAAACACAGATTAGTACTGAAATCTACAACACAATGACTTGTTAGTAGCAATAAGCAGTTTAACTCATGCAGTGAATTGTGTTTGGATTAATGTGTGTGACAAACTTGAATGATTCGTGTGTTATGAGTGAAACTTGAATGAATGTAGTGTGAAACTCGATTGTGTCTTTTACCAAACTCGATTGATTCTTTGATCAAACTCGAATGTGTGTTTGATCAAACTTGAATCAAGTATATGAAATTCACACTCTCGAATGAGTCTTCTGTTAAACTCGAATGAATGTTATACAAAACTCGAATGTGTGTGTTGTAAAACTCGAATCAATGTGATACAAAACTCGAATGAGTGTGTTGTAAAACTCGAATCAATGTTATACAAAACTCGAATGTCTGTTTTGTAAAACTCGAGTGAATACAACTCGAATGGGTCTTGTACAAAACTCGAATTGGTCTTTCATAAAACTCGAATGAGTCTTGTATAAAACTCGAATTGGTCTTTTATAAAACTCGAATGAGTCTTATATAAAACACGAATTGGTCTTATATAAAACTCGAATGAGTCTTATATAAAACTCGAATTGTTCTAAAATTCTAGTTGTCAACTCGAATATTACAGGTTGGCAACTCGAGTAATATTAAGACACAACTCGAATATTACAGTTTGGCAACTCGAGTATTATTAAGACACAACTCGAATAACACAGCTAAGCAACTCGATTAACTGTTATATTCAACTCGATTTACACACAAGATGTGTATAATTCGAGTTTCTTAGAATTTTCAGCTTTTCAAGTCTTAAATTCAGATTAAATCCAAATTTTACCCAATTTCATTCAAATTGTAATCGAAGGTAAGGTTTTTGAATACAAACACTTTTTGTAAAGCACTTTTATGCAAAAATGGATCTAAGCCAGAGTTTTTCAATGAAACAGTACCGGGTTTTAAACTTTTCAAAATTTCAGAAAATTGCTCAGATCTTTTTCTGTGTTTTGAAAATCAAATCAAGTTTGTATCCAGTGGATTCGTCTTTGAAGCCTGAACCTTCGATCCAATTAACACTTTGAATGATCAACAAAATCAAAACCCCTAGTGATTTTAGGGTTTTTCCGAAAAATACTCAAGAACACGAAGAACAGTTTCAATCTCAAACAGAATAATTCATTCCTAAGCTCTGATACCAATTGTGAAAATTAGTTTCTACCAATTCAATCAACTAGATGCAATTAATAAGAACAGAGAATTTAATCAATACTGACCGAATGATTTGATTGAAGAACTTGATGATTACAAAATGATGAACTGAATATTCTTCTTCGTACAGAGCTGTTCTCTAAATTGAATGCGTACAAAAAGTGATATCTGACAGATCTGACCCATTCTAGAAAGTCAACATGACTATTTATACAAAATTACAAACTATAAGGAAATTACACATTAAGTCCCTAGACTTTGGTATTTCATCAACTAAAACATATTCCAACATTACCGTAGGCCAAAATGCAATTTTGAAAAGCAAGCCAGAGAAAAGCATCGTTGAGATAATCATTTATAGACTTTAATTTAATTTACATAAGATTCATTATATTCATTGCATTTTGATTTTATATATACAAGCTTCCTCGTTAGGTTCATTGCATTTATAGACTTTATGCTTTAATATACATAAGATTCATTAGATTAATCACATTCAAACTATGTAAATAAGTTATCTGTAGAATGCAAAGGTTTTAATTGATACTAATTTGTTAAAAATTTATTTGTGCTATATATATATATATATATATATATATATATATATATATATATATAGAATCAGGTTCATCAGCGTACCTATGAGATTCCAGCGTACCCAGCGTACTCTAATGTGAATGATCATTCACATATATTTTTTTTGAATAAACATGTATAAGACAACATTATAAGACCTTTTTTCAAAAGGAGCAACATCATAAATCTTGTGAATGATAAAAAAAGATCATGTGAATGGTCATTCACACCATTCACATTGTGTGAAATGACCATTCACATGGATGACCATTCAAATAAATATGCATTGAGCATTCACATAAGTTTTAAGGACACAGAAAGTGTGAATGTATGTGAAATTCATATATCATGTGTATAACATTAATTTAAACATGGTTATGAGAAAAAAAATTTTAAAAAAAGTTTTTTAAGGTTGGTACCTTCGGGTGCACTTGATTTCGAGAGGTACTTTTTTGAACCTGACTCTATATATATATATATATATATATATATATATATATATATATATATATATATATATATATATATATATATATATATATATATATATATATATATATATATATATATATATATATATATAGATGAGATCGTTGTGTAGAACTGCAGAACCAATATTGTCCATTGATTAGATTAATCTAATGATCTTAATTGAAAGGATTAAGTTTGGAATTAATGTAAAAAAATTGGTATTAGTGATATTTTAATTCAAGGTAAAAAAGAAAAAGATTAACAATAGCAAAAAGATTGACATTATCAAAATAAATATTTTATTTTTTTAAATTAAAAATATGATTAATTTTAAAACAAAAAAATTATACCATATAAACGGGAATTTTATACTCTTTAAAACGAGACCGGTCATGATATATTTTTTTCGAAAAAATTTTACGTGTTTATTTTTCATAAAAAAAAAAATTTACCCAGACTATTATGCAAAATATCAAGATCATTCAATGTTGAAGTAACACTTTATATCGTATATTAAACGTCGAAGTAGTATTATATATCACATATGCAACACTGCATATACATTTAATACTAAATGAGTCAAAATAATGCTCAAAATTAATAGTCAAACTTCGTGGACTACCATTAGTTTAACGAGACTGGTCATGATATATTTTTTCGAAAAAAATTTACGTGTTTATTTTTCGTAAATAAAAACATTTAACCAGACGATCATTCAATTTCGAATTACAGTTTATATCACATATTCAATGTCAAAGTAATACTATATATCATATATTCAACACTGCATATACATTCAATATTAAAAGAGTCAAGTCAATTGTCACAATTAAAGTCAAACTTGGTGAGCTACCCTTAATTTAATGTTAACTGAATATTTATCATCTTATCCCTAGTGTTATATTATAATCCTATGGTGTAGATTGATTATCATAGTTCTGCACTAAATTACATCTCTACAATAATCCCAACCTATATATATATATATATATATATATATATATATATATATATATATATATATATATATATATATATATATATATATATATATATATATATATATATATATATATATGTGACACCCTTGCCACATTAACCACCAATTACCATTCACCCAGGATTATTCACCAATAAACAGATATATATAATGATCTGATAGCTTAATAATAGTGCGGAAGCAAAATACATAAATAAAAGTATTACAACAGAGTCTAACACCCTACGGTGCTACAAAGGTTACACGTCTAAGTCTACCAACTCAAATTAATACATTATCCCAAATTCATTACAACAAAATTTTCATAAACCAAATACCGAAGTAAACTGTAGAAATCTTCCAATACTTCAATAGATTTCCTAGCTAGATGGTCCAGCTGTAGACTTCTCTTTTCCTGTAAAAATTCAACAACTAAAAGGTAAGCGAATGCTTAGTGAATACCATATGATTTTACACATTCTACAAATCATTAAGATGCCACCCAGGGTAACCGCGGTAACACATACCGTATACCCCACACGTACTCCAAGTACGCAAACCCGAGCCGCAGCTCCTTCGAGCTGACACTCGGCATAAGAATAACCAACCATCTGAGGCAGACATTACATCGGGGATGACCTACTGTCTATCCTGACCACAGAGGTGTCAAACTCTTGGTCATATAGCACAGTAACATCAGAGTACAGATGCGACCACGCAGGTCCATCGAAAGGATGCACAACAAATGAACGGACATGCAACAAGTATGAATGTGCATCAACATAAACGCATGTTAGTAGAATGCCAAACGAACATGAAACAACATGCCTCAGCAGGCAATGCAAACATAATGCAGATGCAGCAATGTTAAAATCAAAGGTACTCACAGTGGGTGCGTTATTATCTTTATTCAAATTTTATTTCTCCTCGGGATTTCAACCGGATCAACCAAGTACCCCACTGTGGGTTAAACAACACCACAAGGGACCTGTAAGTCATTTGTAACAACACATTGTGTTAATATCTTGTTTAATTCCATAAAACTTAATTTTTATAAGTTTTTACCATTTTTGATCCCAATTTCGGATCCATGTCCGAATTCGGACCCCAACCGAATTCGGACCCCCAGTTCGGTTCTCATATGAACCCTAATTCGGTCCCAATATAAGCCCTATTTCGGACCACATGCTAGTTCGGACCGTATCCGAATTCGGTCCCCAACCGAATTCGGACCACATCCGAAATTCAAACACAGAATATTTTTGCCATTTTTGATTATATTACAAGTTCGGGCTCATCCGAATTCAGTCCCCAACCGAATTCGGACCCCCATCCAAGTTCCAATACTTAGAAATATTTTGATATATTAATTTTCCAGAAATCCGGGCCTCATCCGAATTCGGACCAGATCCGAGTTCATCTCGGATCCGAATTCGGATCCCACCCCATTCGAATTTGTTCTAAGTTTATAAAATTTCCAGATTTAATTCCTTCATTTTTGGTACTAATTCAATACATGAAATAAATTATACCAACTAAAATATACTTAATTTCAAGCATTTTAACACTAACATTAACATGCTTTCATACTAAATTCAATCCTTTTTGACCCTTTTCATCATCCAACGAACACACACACTAAAACACACACAAAATCCTCAAATCCATACTTTCAGGTTGAATCAGAAGCTGAAATTTAACATGTAGCTTCATATACACTAGATTTGAACTAATCCACAATAAAATCATACATGCATTAACATTTAGAACCCCAAATCTCAGTTTCGGTTCTTATAAAAACCGAACCATAAACTCTAAAATTCGAAGAATTGAAGTAATATTTACCTTAAATCGATTCTTGCAGATGTTTTTGTTCCTTAATTGCAAGCTAAATCCAGATTTTCAGCCTCAAATTCAAAGTTTTGATGATCTTCAATTCGTAGAGAGAGAGAGAGCCGAGAGATGAGAGAGTAACTTGGTTCAAATGAATGGAAATAATGAATTTTCTCCCTTTTTATTTCCTTCTTTAAAAACTTGGCACATTTTACCCCTCTTCTTATCCGGTTCCATTAAATACTGATTTTCATCATAATTTTCATCAATAACATTTTAATGATCATTCTTAATAATTATTTTCACTTAATAAATAAAAATTCTAAATTTCCATAATATGCAACCAACTTCCATAAATTCAAATACATAATCATTATCAATAATTTAACTTAATACAAAATTCATCTAATTATCCCAATTACAATAAATTAAATCCGAGGATGTTACAGCATGGGCTCCACCACGCTCAACTTCGTCCTCGAAGTTACTCGGATTCGAACAGTTTTGGATATTTCTTCAACATCTCAAATTTAGGCTCCCAGGTATGATTCGCTCCTTTGTGATGCTTCCAACGTACAAGCACCATCTCAATTTCTTTACTTCTCAATTTCTTCACTTTCGTATCTAACACACACTCCGACTCTTCAACATACCGGAGCCTTTCATCAATCTGCAGCTCAGTGTGGTCAGCCCAATCTTCGTTTTCGGTTGTAAATGACTTTCTAAGGTTCCCCACATGGAACACCGGATGTATGCCCGACATTTCTTCAGGTAACTCCAAACGATACGATTGATTTCCTATTTTCTCAGTAATCCTGAATGGTCCGACGAATCTCGGAGCCAACTTTCCTCTCTTTACAAAACGGGTAACACCCCTCATTGGTGATACTTTCAGATACACCCAATCATCTACCTCAAAGCTGATTGGTTTGTGCCTTCTATCGTAATAACTTTTCTGGCGATCTTGGGCCGCCTTCATATTCTGTCTTACCAATTGAATCTTTTCATTTGTTTCTTGCAATAATGCCGGCCCAGCAATCGGCGTTTCACCGGTTTCCCTCCAACACGTAGGAGTCCTACATCTTCTCCCATACAATGCCTCAAACGGCGCTTTCTTGATTGTCGCATGGTAACTGTTGTTATACGAAAATTCTATCAATGGTAAATGGTCATCCCAATTACCACCAAGGTCCAACACACACGACCGCATCATATCTTCGAGTGTTAGGATGGTCCTTTCACTTTGACCATCGGTTTGCAGACGGTAAGCCGTACTCATAGCAATCCTCGATCCTAACCCTTCTTGTAATGCCGACCAGAAGTTGGAAGTAAATCGGCTGTCTCGATCTGATACTATGGACTTCGGTACTCCATGTCTAGCAACGATCTCATCCATGTAAATGTGAGCTAACTTCTCTAAGGAATAGTTTTCCCGAATCGGTATAAAGTGTGCGGACTTAGTTAACCGATCAACTATCACCCAAATTGCATCATGTTGACGCCTAGTTTTCGGCAACTTCGTGACAAAGTCCATAGTGATATGCTCCCACTTCCATTCCGGGATGGGAAGCGGTTGTAAACTACCGTAAGGTTGTTGGTGTTCGGCTTTCACTAACCGACAAGTCCTGCATCTTTCCACGTACTGACCTATGTCTTTCTTTAATCCGGGCCACCAGAAGTCTGCTTTCAGCTCATTGTACATCTTTGTGCTCCCAGGATGTATAGAAAACTTTGACTGATGAGCTTCTTCTATTATCACATTTCTCATGCCTCCATACTTTGGCACCCAGATTCTCCCATATATACCTTTCAAACCCGATTCACTTGTTTCCATATCCTTAATCTGTGCTTTTATATCTTCAGCACCAACATTCTCGTCTTTCAAGGCTTCCTCTTGAGCGGCCTTGACATCATCAATAATAGTGGATGTTAACATAGTAGATGTCAACATGTAACAGCAATCCTTGGCATATGCTTTGCGACTCAAAGCATCGGCGACCACGTTAGCCTTTCCAGGATGGTAAAGGATTTCACAGTCATAATCCTTTATTAGCTCCATCGAACGTCTCTGTCTCATGTTAAGTTCTTTCTGACTGAAAATGTATTTCAGGCTCTTATGATCCGTGTATAACTGACACTTAGTCCCATATAGATAGTGCCTCCACAATTTTAACGCAAACGTAACTGCAGTCAACTCCAAGTCATGAGTCGAATAATTCTTCTCGTGTTGCTTTAACTGTCTCGAAGCATAAGCAATAACCTTCCCTCGCTGCATCAGTACAGCGCCTAACCCCAGTCTTGAAGCATCAGTGTAAACTACAAAATCCTCATTGCCCTCCGGTAGAGCAAGTATCGGTGCTTCGCTAAGCGTTTTCTTCAAGATCTCAAATGCTTCTTGCTTCACAGTTTCCAATATAAACGGTGCATTCTTCCTTGTTAATGCAGTCAGAGGAACTGCAATCTTAGAAAAATCTTTGATGAACCTCCTATAGTAGCCCGCCAACCCCAGAAAACTTCTGACTTCAGTAGCTGAACGAGGCGGCTCCCAGTTTCTCACCGCTTCTACTTTAGCTGGATCTACAGAAATTCCGGCCCCCGATATCACATGCCCTAAAAACTGAATCTGTTGCAGCCAAAACTCACATTTTGAGAACTTGGCATACAACTTCTCTTTTCTTAGCAATTCCAGCAATTCCCTTAAATGATCAGCATGTTCGGCCTCAGACTTTGAATACACCAGAATATCGTCGATGAACACAATCACCGACTTATCTAACATCGGTCTACAAACTCGGTTCATTAAATCCATAAAAACAGCCGGGGCATTGGTCAACCCAAAAGGCATGACCAGAAACTCGTAATGCCCGTAACGTGTCCTAAAAGCTGTCTTAGGCACATCTTCCTCTCTAACTTTTAACTGATGATATCCCGACCTCAAGTCAATCTTAGAAAAGACACTCGCCCCATGTAATTGATCGAACAAATCGTCTATCCTCGGCAGCGGATACTTGTTCTTAACAGTCAGTTTATTCAACTCCCGGTAATCAATGCACATTCGCATTGTACCATCCTTCTTTTTCACAAACAAAACAGGGGCTCCCCACGGCGATGAACTTGGTCGTATAAAGCCCTTGTCCAACAACTCCTGGAGTTGTGTCATCATCTCTTTCATCTCGGTTGGGGCAAGGCGATAAGGAGAACGAGCTACCGGTGCAGCTCCAGGGATCAGATCAATTCTAAATTCCACTTGTCTCTCAGGCGGCACGCCAGACAAGTCTTCCGGAAACACATCCGGGAATTGTGAAACAACAGGCACATCGGCCAACGTCTTCTTCTCAGCCTTGGCATCTATAGCATATGCCAGGTAGGCGTCACATCCCTTTGCAACAAGCTTTCGAGCTTTTGCAACAGTCAACAAACACAGATCCCCACTTCTCCTATCCCCATAAATGCAAATCTCACGCCCCTCTGGAGTAGTTATCTTTATCATTCGCTTCTTACATACTATGTGGGCTTCATTCTCTATCAACCAATCCATCCCGATAATTACATCAAATTCACTAAACTCGATCGGAATCAAGTCCAAATTGAAGACTACATCTTCAATCACTAAGGTGTAGTTTCGGTATACATGATCTACTTTGACTAAGGTGTTGCTAGCAGTTTCAATATCTAATACAGCAGATAGCTTAGACAAAGGCATGGCAAGTTGTTGTGCAAACATAGTAGATACAAACGATCTATTGGCACCCGAGTCAAATAATACTCTTGCAGGTAAAGAGTTTACAATAAACATACCCGTGACCACCTCCGGGTTTTCCCTAGCCTCCTCTGCAGTGATTTGAAAGGCACGAGCCGGTGCCCTTTGCGACTGACCCCGACCTCGGTTAACTGAACCGCCGCTTGAACCTCCTGAAGATCGTGTTGATGTTGGAGCAGCAACTGCTGAAGCATTCTTTCGACAATTCCTACTATAGTGCCCCCATACTCCACACTTATGGCAAGCATCAGATCTCCGTGGGCATTCATTTTGAAAGTGGCCCAACTCTCCGCAGCAAAAACACGCACGCCCGTTGGTGCACTTGCCGAAGTGTTCTAGATGGCACTTATTACAATACTGCGGCTCGGTGTTGATAGAGTATGCACGAGCACGACCGGAAGAACTAGACTGTCGACGGAAGGACTGTTGCGGCGAGTACTGCGATGATCGTGAAGAACCAGAATAACCTCCTTCGCGTTGGCGTTTCGGTGGTGAAGGTTGAGTTGGGTTGACTGAAGCAGCAGCGGACCCCATCACGTATCCCGACATACCCAAGATCTGTTCCACATTCCTGGCGGCTTCCAGTAAACCAGCAAATGTGGGGTAGCGTACGTTGCTCATCACCCTTCGAATCTCCAAATCAAGACCAGCCTCAAACCTGGTCACTTTCCTTTCCTCGATATCCACTTGATGAGGCGCGAACAAACTCAGCCTCGTAAACTCTACGGCATACTGGGACACAGACTTAGTCCCCTGAATCAGCGTCATAAATTTAGCCTCCAATCTTCGGCGCTCATCGGCCGGGCAATACTGCTGAGTGAAGATATCAGTAAACTCAGCCCATGTCATAACAGATACTCTTTCCAAGGTTAACGCATTCACCATCGAGTTCCACCACATTATTGCGTCTTTGGTGAACATGGCAGTAGCGAATCGGACCATATCCTTCTCAGCACAATCGCTGATTCGGAAAGTCCTTTCTGTAGCTGTTATCCACTCCAGTGCAGTAACAGCATCACCCAATCCATTAAATTCAACTGCTCCATTTCCCTTAAAGTCCTTGAAACGACAACCCCTGGGCTTATTTGATGACCCAGTGTTGTCACCTTGCTCGTCATCGTTTCCCTCTCTTTCCTTATTCTTTCTCTTCTCTTCTCTTCGCTTAGCTTCGGCCTCATCTCGAGCCCGAAACTGGTCCTGAATCATTCGATTTTGCTCAGCCATCATGGCTAGCATCATTTCTCTCGTCTCTTCTGGTGTCATTCCTCCTCCAGACATGTTCTGAAATATGAAACATATAACTTATTTAGTAACATGTCATTTATTTATAGACACCACCTAATTGTCCCGTATGATAGTCAATATTCTTATGATTACTAGATCGTAACCTATCTTAGTTCAGATCATTACTTAGAATCACTACATGTCAACACTTAATGTTTGAGACCAAGACCTCACGGACACTTGAATCTCAAACTACTGCTCTGATACCATACGCTGTGACACCCTTGCCACATTAACCACCAATTACCATTCACCTAGGATTATTCACCAATAAACAGATATATATAATGATCTGATAGCTTAATAATAGTGCGGAAGCAAAATACATAAATAAAAGTATTACAACAGAGTCTAACACCCTACGGTGCTACAAAGGTTACACGTCTAAGTCTACCAACTCAAAGTAATACATTATCCCAAATTCATTACAACAAAATTTTCATAAACCAAATACCGAAGTAAACTGTAGAAATCTTCCAATACTTCAATAGATTTCCTAGCTAGATGGTCCAGCTGTAGACTTCCCTTTTCCTGTAAAAATTCAACAACTAAAAGGTAAGCGAATGCTTAGTGAATACCATATGATTTTACACATTCTACAAATCATTAAGATGCCACCCAGGGTAACCGCGGTAACACATACCGTATACCCCACACGTACTCCAAGTACGCAAACCCAAGCCGCAGCTCCTTCGAGCTGACACTCGGCATAAGAATAACCAACCATCTGAGGCAGACATTACATCGTCGATGACCTACTGTCTATCCTGACCACAGAGGTGTCAAACTCTTGGTCATATAGCACAGTAACATCAGAGTACAGAAGCGACCACGCAGGTCCATCGAAAGGATGCACAACAAATGAACTGACATGCAACAAGTATGAATGTGCATCAACATATACGCATGTTAGTAGAATGCCAAACGAATATGAAACAACATGCCTCAGCAGGCAATGCAAACATAATGCAGATGCAGCAATGTTAAAATCAAAGGTACTCACAGTGGGTGCGTTATTAATCTTTTAGCAATATTATTTCTCCTCGGAATTTCAACCGGATCAACCAAGTACCCCACTGTGGGTTAAACAACACCACAAGGGACCTGTAAGTCATTTGTAACAACACATTGTGTTAATATCTTGTTTAATTCCATAAAACTTAATTTTTATAAGTTTTTACCATTTTTGATCCCAATTTCGGATCCATGTCCGAATTCGGACCCCAACCGAATTCGGACCCCCAGTTCGGTTCTCATATGAACCCTAATTCGGTCCCAATATAAGCCCTATTTCGGACCACATGCTAGTTCGGACCGTATCCGAATTCGGTCCCCAACCGAATTCGGACCACATCCGAAATTCAAACACAGAATATTTTTGCCATTTTTGATTATATTACAAGTTCGGGCTCATCCGAATTCGGTCCCCAACCGAATTCGGACCCCCATCCAAGTTCCAATACTTAGAAATATTTTGATATATTAATTTTCCAGAAATCCGGGCCTCATCCGAATTCGGACCAGATCCGAGTTCATCTCGGATCCGAATTTGGATCCCACCCCATTCGAATTTGTTCTAAGTTTATAAAATTTCCAGATTTAATTCCTTCATTTTTGGTACTAATTCAATACATGAAATAAATTATACCAACTAAAATATACTTAATTTCAAGCATTTTAACACTAACATTAACATGCTTTCATACTAAATTCAATCCTTTTTGACCCTTTTCATCATCCAACGAACACACACACTAAAACACACACAAAATCCTCAAATCCATACTTTCAGGTTGAATCAGAAGCTGAAATTTAACATGTAGCTTCATATACACTAGATTTGAACTAATCCACAATAAAATCATACATGCATTAACATTTAGAACCCCAAATCTCAGTTTCGGTTCTTATAAAAACCGAACCATAAACTCTAAAATTCGAAGAATTGAAGTAATATTTACCTTAAATCGATTCTTGCAGATGTTTTTGTTCCTTAATTGCAAGCTAAATCCAGATTTTCAGCCTCAAATTCAAAGTTTTGATGATCTTCAATTCGTAGAGAGAGAGAGAGAGCCGAGAGATGAGAGAGTAACTTGGTTCAAATGAATGGAAATAATGAATTTTCTCCCTTTTTATTTCCTTCTTTAAAAACTTGGCACATTTTACCCCTCTTCTTATCCGGTTCCATTAAATACTGATTTTCATCATAATTTTCATCAATAACATTTTAATGATCATTCTTAATAATTATTTTCACTTAATAAATAAAAATTCTAAATTTCCATAATATGTAACCAACTTCCATAAATTCAAATACATAATCATTATCAATAATTTAACTTAATACAAAATTCATCTAATTATCCCAATTACAATAAATTAAATCCGAGGATGTTACAATATATATATATATATATATATATATATATATATATATATATATATATATATATATATATATATATATATATATATAGACACACATATACATATACATATATAAGGGTGGGTACAATGAAAAACCTATATGCATCGGAAAACCGACGAACCACTTTATAGTCATTGGATCATGTGATGCATCACGCAGAGAGTCGATGCATCGTGGGAATTTGATGCATCATGTGGAAATAATGATGCATCACACGGGACTTGTGATGCATTTGTGGTGGTGCATGAAGGTTTTCCGATGCATGTTGGTTTTCCATTAAACCCCCGGTCCCCTATACATACATACATACATACATACATACATACATATACATATACATTTACACACACACACACACACACACATATATATATATATATATATATATATATATATATATATATATATATATATATATATATATAGTCAGGTTCATCAGCGTACCTATGAGATTCCAGCGTACCCGGCGTACCCTAATGTGAATGACCATTCACATATATTTTTTTTTTCGAATAGACATGTATAATACAACATTATAAGACTTTTTTTCAAAAGAATAAACATCATAAAACATGTGAATGGTAAAAAAAATTATGTGAATGGTGTGAATGATCATTCACTTGGACGACCATTCACATAAATATGCATTGAGCATTCACATAATTTTTAAGGATAAAGAAAGTGTGAATGTATGTGAAATTCATATATCATGTGTATAACATTAATTTAAACATGGTTATGAGAAAAAAATTTAAAAAAGTTTTTTAAGGTTGGTACCTTCGAGTGCACTTGATTTCGAGAGGTACTTTTTTGAACCTGACTATGTGTGTGTGTGTGGGTGGGTTCAAAACGACACCTATGATATTTGAATATACCAAATGTACCCTTCCAAAGCCACATGATTAAAAAAAAAGGTTGTGATCAAAAGAGGAAAAAAAATGAGTCGCGCACCCCCTTTTTCTTTAGCTGCAAGAGTATTTTCGTAATAACAACGATCATTCACAACACTTATAAAATGATCATTCACAACACTTATATGATCATTTACAACACTGACCATATATAACTAGTTTATAAACCCATGTATTACATGTGTATAGATTTAAAATTTTGATCTTGTTAATATCGTAAGATAATTTTGAAAAATATTTTATTAAATTTTAAATATATACTTACACAATATAATATAATTAAATATAAATATAATTCAAACTTTAAATTCAAATTTGAGTTTTATATCAGATAAGATTTAGATTTGATTATACATTTATATTATTTTTTATATGGAGTAATTATAGATTTAAAAAAATATATTTTATAAATGGCGGTAGAAGGTGATATCACGTGGCAATAGCAGAGGACGACACATGTCAATATAGTTATTCATTTAATAGTATTTATAGATAGATTGCCCGTATAATATACGGATCCGTTCGAATAATAACCTTTTTAATATATTACAAATTTTAAAATAATTATAGAATTCAATAAACGGTACAAACTATGGATATTATGAAGAAAACGTGACTCACTATTTATTTAAACTTTATAAATTATAGAATGAAAAAATTATTAAAATAATTTACGAAACCTCCAAATAAAGAATGAAAAAATTCGTAGTAAGATACTTAGTGTTGTTTATAATTAACGACAATACATAATTGTAATACAATAAACCTTAACTTTATTAATAATTAATGTCAATCATTAGAAATTAGAATTTTCATTTTCCAATTCTCGTATATCAACCATTGAGAAATAATTCTATCAAATCAAGGTTGGTAATAGAATTCCTACAAGATAATAACTATAAAGTACACGTGTCAAATACAAGCTTTGTCAATTGGCAGCGTAGTTAAGTGCCAAGTGACACTCTAGTTACTCTTATAATAGAATATATAGATTCTTCAACATTTATTTGATCATTCACATGACTTATTTAATCATTAGAATTAGGGATGATTGCGCCAAAAACCCCCCAACTTGTCAAACTTTTTGTGATTAAAACCCCAAACCATTTTTCGTTGTGTAGAAAACCTCAAACTAACTAAAAATCAGTAAATCAAGGTTTTATCAAATGGGTAACCGGTTGAAACCGGTTATTAATCCTACGTGGACCGTTAAATAACCCACGTGGAATAAATTTTAATTGTTGAAACCGCTTGCCAAGTATTACACATCATTTAAACCCCCCGTTGATGATGTAATCCTGTTTAAAATTATCAACGGTGGGTTTAAATGATGTGTAATACTTGTCAACTGGTTTCAACAATTAAAATTTATTCTCTGTAGGTTATTTACCGGTCCACGTAGGATTAATAACCAGTTTCAATTGGTTACCCATTGATAAAACATTGATTTACTGATTTTTAGTTAGTTCTGGGTTTTCTAAACAACGAAATTGGTTTGGGGTTCACAAAAAACTGAGAAGTGGGTGGGTTTTGCACAATTATGCGTTAGAATTATTTGACTATTTACAATTCTTCTACACTTAATTGATCATTCACAATACTTATTTAATCATTCACAACAATTATGTGACAATTCACAATTCTTCAACACTTATTTGATCATTCACAATAATTATTTGACTATTTACAATTTTTCTATACTTATTTGATCATTTACAATATTTATTTGACCATCCACAACACTTATTTGCCCATTTACAATTCTTCAACATTTATTTGATCATTCACAACACTTCTTTGATCATTTACAAGAATTGTTTGATCATTCACAATATTTATTTGATCATTCACAACACGTATTTGATCATTCACAGTATTTATTTGATCATCCACAACACTTTTTTGATCATTCACAACACTTAATTGATCATTCAGAATACTTATTTGATCATTCACAAGAATTATTTGACCGTTCACAATTCTTCAATACTAATTTGACCATTCACAACACTTATTTGATCAATGACAACTCTTATAAAATGATCATTTACAACAGTATCAAACATTTCATCGAACACTTTATGTGCACTAATTAAATCATCATGTTTCAAAATGTGAAAGTTGAATACGAGAAGACGGAGAAGAAGATAATGTTTAATTGATGATTTATTGCATGAATTATTCAAAAAAAATTGAGTTCAATTGTTTTTTTATGGAGATGGAGGTGGAGGTGGAGACGTAGACGTAGACAGAGATGAAGTTGGAGAGGGAGATGATTTCAATTGATTCCGTCAGTGAGTGAAGATTTGGGATGGGTACCTTGATTGATGATAGTGCCCTTTTTCTTCTTTTTTCATCGAGCGGCTTGGGATGAATACGTTGGGTACACGGGGTTTTGCTTAGTACGCTATGAAACCCTATTTTATATATATATATATATATATATATATATATATATATATATATATATATATATATATATATATATATATATATATGTAACATTCGGCATTAAATCAGGTTAACAACTATGACCTAATCAGTATTTAATAGCCAATTATAATCTAATCAGTGGTCATTAGCAATTAATCAAAGTGATTAACAATGTTCATGAAGAAATTCAACTCAACTAGAATTAAATTCATCGGTGCGATGAATCGGCAAATCAATTAATCCGATCGATTTACGATATGATGGATTAATGCAACTAAGTACATAATTAAATTATGATTAGTGACACTAATCATACACTAATACACTTACTTAACATTAATTATGGAAGACTAAAACAATTCATTAAAACAATGCATCCAAAAGTATTTATGAAATTACAAGAAAAGGAAAATACAAGAATACATTTCTAAATACATTTATACAAAAAAAAAATGAAAATACATCAAAAATACCTCATTAGGCCGGCCCATAGGAGAGTACACAAGGACTTGAAATATTTTTATTTTACTCAACATATCAAATTCAAATCCTCTTTATTACAACTCACCAAAGATCTCACACTATTTTCATCATTTCACCATCTTTTCAAAATCCAATTTTCTCTATAAATAGAGAACATTTCCATTCATTTTAATCACACCAAAACCCCTCTTTTCTCTCTTCAAAAACCGGCCAAAGGCCCTCTCAAAGCCAAAAATCGTTCAATTTTTGGTGTTCTTGAAAATATTCCAAGTGTTCTTGGTGAAACTCTTGAAGATCCAACCTTCTACTCATTTTCATTCTTCTATAACATCAAAGTAAGTAAATACTAACCTATTATATCTTATATTAATGTTTATATAAGTCTTGCATAATATATATAATCACCAACAACAACAAGTTTCATAAAAACTCAAGTTTATAAATCTCTAGTTTTTGTTTTTAAGTTGTTTTTCCTCAAATGTGTTTATAAATATATAAAAACATCATGAAAGTGTAAATATTATGAAAACAAGTGATATAAATGTGTTTTTATAACTTTTTATACAAGTAGTTTTTGAATAAACAACAAGAATCACAAGTTATTTCAAGTTTATGAAATACGGAATTTCGGCAGAAATGTTGCATCAACTTTGAAAAATCATAACTAATTCATAACTTAACAAAATGAGTTGATTCTTATCTCAAAAGTTAGATGTATGTCTTAACTAAAAATCTGGAAGTTTTCATAATTTATTACGGAGTTTAGAACCCCCAGATATTATTTGGGAACCTGAAAGTTTGACAGCTCAAAAATGGCCAACATAGGGTTTTTAACAAGCTTTTTCCCTAACCTAAACACCTCAAAAAATGGCCGTTCTTGGCTTTAAAAGTTATTTGTATATAGTAGTTTAATGTCGAAGAAGACCAAAGCCTAAATCGTTTTGGAGCTTCGTCAAAAACAACCTCAAAGTAGGCCGAAAAACCTTCGAAAAGTTGGAAAATTATATGTATATAAACTTGTAATGTTGGGTGATTTAAGACATAAAAACCTATATATATATATATACATATTATCATATATGGGAGATTATTAAGTCCCTTATATCATTTAGGGATTGGATAATCATATCCGGATCATCACCCATCAATCTACGCTAACTTGCATTTTACGCAAATATTTTGCCATCACACGCTCGGTGAGTCTTCATAGCCACTATTTTCACACTGTTATGTTTTGGGGTTGAAATACATGCTATGTTTTCATATGGACACGGAAACTACTTCATTTCTATTATGTATTACACATGTGGTTCCATCAGTCCTCAAATCATGAACAGTTAGTTACATTTATTTGTAAGCGCGAATATATTGTGGAGAGATCTATCGGGAGTCATGTCCCTCATTCGGGTTAGTCTTACTGGCTAATGACGGAATGCATATATATTTAACATTACGGTATTAAGTATGGGAATACTACACAGGGCAAACTCATAATTAAGTTTCGGTTGCATGATGGTTTTTATGTAATACATAACATGGAATTTATGATTTTATAAATTCAAACTCAACTGTTGATGTCTATAGAAGTCATATTTACGTGTAGACCTATGAGCTCACCAACAATTTTGTTGACGTATTTTAGCATGTATTTTCAGGAAATTAAGACAAGTGCACCGCATCGGAAGTATTTTCAAGCTTCCGTACTTTTGGAGTCGCATTACTTTTCTAACCATCGGAGATTTATTTGCATTATTTTGGTTAATTTAATTATGTATTTATATCTCTGTATCTTGCGAACTACTCTTTATCATTTTCGGGCTATGTAAAACATTTCTATATTTTGAAGTTATATCGATGTATTTTGAAAATGTCCATATAGTGGTCGTTCGTTATGATTATGGTTACGCTTCCGCGATGTCACGCTTCGTTGCCAACCGGGGTAACGGGGTTTGACAGATTGGTATCAGAGCCATAGTTATAGTGAACTAGGTTGCATTAGTATCCTAGACTATAACTGCACTTAAGTTTTACTGATTTTTGAAAATATTTTGTAACTAACTAAAAGACTATAAATGGACATTGATAGCAGAAAACATGTCGAACAACACCATCATCATCTTGTCCGATTCTGAGGATGAGTACACCCCCATGAGCCCCGAAGTCACTGAGGTTTTCACCGAAAGAGAACCGTCTGAAGAAGAGGACCCCTCCGAAGAGCCGATGGAGGAGTCAGAAGAGGATCCCTTGGAAGAAGACGACACCGGAGAGGATCCACCACCCCCGGTGATCCCTTCCTACATCCCATATCACCCGGAGGTTCCATCACTCAAACCGTACCGCCCCCACCCCAACGACCCAAAGATGTTGTATACACCACGCAAAAGAGTTTTCATGCCGGGACGGGAGACTATTCCCATCCCGGCTCCCCAACCAAGTCCACCACCACAGCAACGACGGGCAAAGACCCGAAGATGGGGCTGGATGCCCGAGACCCTCCAAGAGTGGAGGCGGGAGGAGGGAATCCCCTCCCACTTTGAGATTGGAGGACCGTCCTCCGCACCTACCCCGCCACTCACCCAAGAACCCGCCGAACAGACCATACATCTCTTGGTAGCACGGTCTTCAAGGCACGACCTCCAAGTGCGGTTGCTTAACCAAGACATTGGAGAGATGACAGCTCGTTTAGAGCGGGAGGAGTTGCAAAACTCCAACCTATACTGGGCCAACTAGCACGGCCTCGCCATCCAACAGGCCAGGCTAGATGAGCTTCGGCAAAGATTAGCCGAGAGCGAGGCCCGTAATGAGGAGCTGACTCAGCGCCTCAATGCATTGGAAAAGGGAGAGACCCCCGATCACTCTCACACCTAGTACCCCCCTCCTCTATCTTTGTAATGCTAGGAAATTATTATGTAATAGTGTAGGACTAAAAATTTTCGGGTAATAACCCACCCCAATGTAAGAAAATTATGAATGATTAATGAAAATTGCAAGTTATTTATGAATCTGTGTTTGATGATTATAGAATTGTGCCTTAAGAAAAATTTAAATCTTTAAGACTCAACTTCTTACACTATGCTCTTTTCTTTAAACTTTAAGATAATACCGCCAAAGAGAGCTATGAATACCGCCGAGATAGAACAACTGGTCGCACAATGAGTGGCAGCAGCTATAGCCACCTATGAAACCAACAGAAATAGCACCGCAAATGGCAACGGGGGTGCTAGTCGCACCACGGGAGGGTCTAATTCAAACCAGAAAGGGTGTGGAATCAAAGGATTCTTAAGTTGTAAGCCTCGATACTTCAATGGAACAGAAGGTGCTGTTAGACTAGTTCACTGGTTCGAGAAATTGGAGTCGGTGTTTCGTGTTAGTGGCTGCATCGAGGATGAAAAGGTCAAGTTTGCCACACACACTCTCCAAGATGGCGCCTTGATATGGTGGAATTCTTATGCTCAATCTGTGGGGATCGATACAGCTTACCAACTCGCCTGGACCGAGTTAAAACAAATGATGACAGACGAGTACTGTCCTAGGAACGAACTACAAAAGATGGAGTCAGAGTTCTGGAATCTGGCTATGAAGGGAACGGATGTAGCTGGGTACACCAACCGTTTTCACGAGCTGAGTCTACTGTGCCCACAAATGGTCACTCCGGAATACAAGAAAATTGAGCGCTACATTTGGGGACTCGCCCCCCAAATCCAAGGAAATGTTACCACATCCAACCCAACTACTATCCAGAGCGCCATTCGAATGGAGAATAATTTGATGGACCAAGTGGCTCGAAGGAACGAGGACAAAGCCGAGGAAAACAAGAGGAAGTGGGAAGATAAATCGGGGAAAGGTTCGGGTTCACAGTCCAAGAAGCCCGAAACCATCAAAGCTTTTGTCGCCGGAACTGAGTCAAGGAAAGGCTATACCAGCACTAAACCATGGTGTAACCGATGCACCTACCATCACGTAGGTCCCTGTCCAACCCATTGTGGGAAGTGTAAGAAGCTCGGTCATCTGACCCAAGACTGCAAGTTTAACGCCAACGGAGGCAGCAGCGGCACGCAAAGAAGCTGCTTTGAATGTGGGAATGCTGGGCATTTCAAGAAGGATTGCCCCAAGTTAAGGAACAATGGTGGAGCTCAAGGGAGAGCTTTTGTATTGGGAGCAGGCGACGCTCGCCAGGATCCCAACGTAGTAACGGGTACATTCTTTCTTAATGATATGTATGCTTATACTGGGGCTGATAGAAGTTTTATATCTGCTAAGTTTAGTGAATAACTGAATGCCACTCTTTCCCCATTAGGAAATGCTTATGCCGTAGAATTAGCGGACGGAAAGTTGATTGAAGCAAATAGTTTAATTAAGGAGTGCACACTAAAATTGGGAGATCATCCCTTTAAGATAAACTTGATGCCTATTGAACTCGGAAGCTTCGATGTAGTTATTGGTATGGATTGGTTGTCAGACAACCATGCCGAAATCTTATGTGGTAAGAAAGTCGTAAGAATACCACTTAAGAAAAAGAAAGTCCTCACAGTCCAAGGAGAAATAAAGAATCGCCTGTTGAACGTCATCTCTGGTCTAAGAACGCTGAAATGCCTTCGAAGAGGTTGTCAAGCAGTGTTAGTTCAGCTAGTGGAAAAGGAATCGAAGGAGAAGCGCCTCGAAGAAATCCCAGTAGTTCGTGACTACCCAAAAGTCTTTCCTGAAGACTTGCCTGGACTTCCACCAACTAGGCAAGTAGAATTTCAGATTGACTTGGTGTCTGGAGCTGCACCTGTCGCATGAGCACCCTACCGATTGGCACCGTCAGAGATGCAAGAATTTTCCAATCAGTTGCAAGAACTGTTGGAAAAGGATTCATCCGACCAAGTTCCTCACCTTGGGGAGCTCCGGTCTTATTTGTCAAAAAGAAGGACGGATCCTTTAGGATGTTCATCGATTACCGAGAGCTGAACAAGTTAACAATCAAAAACCGATACCCTCTCCCCAGAATCGACGATTTATTTGATCAACTCCAAGGATCTAGTTTTTACTCTAAGATTGATCAGCGATCCGGTTATCACCAAGTAAAAGTTCGGGAAGAAGATATACCCAAGACAGCGTTCAGAACTGATTATGGGCATCACGAATTTCAAGTGATGCCATTCGGTTTAACCAACGCACCAGCCGTATTCATGGATCTCATGAATCGAGTGTGTAAACCGTATCTGGACAAATTCGTAATAGTGTTCATAGACGATATCCTTATCTATTCTAGAAATAAGGAGGAACATGAGCAGCACCTGAAGTTGATTTTGGAGCTTCTAGAGAAGGAACAGTTGTACGCCAAATTCTCTAAGTGTGAATTTTGGCTACGAGAAGTCAAATTCCTAGGGCATGTGATCAATAGCCAATGGATTCAAGTAGACCCATCAAAAATCTAGGCCATTAAGAACTGGGCAACTCCTAGGACTCCCACTGAAATTCGTCAGTTCTTAGGTTTTGCCGGTTATTATAGGCGATTCATTGAAAATTTCTCAAAGATAGCTGGTTCTTTAACGGAATTGACTCGAAAGGACATAAAGTACAACTAGGGTGAAGATCAGTAAACGACATTCCGACTATTGAAGCAAAGATTGTGTAGTGCACCTATTCTGTCCCTACGGAACAGAAGATTTTGTTGTTTATTGCAATGCCTCACACAATGGATTGGGTTGTGTGTTAATGCAAAGAGACAAGCATAACAATGAGGGATCATCATGATTGATGAAGATAAAATCCAAAGTATGAAAATTTAAATTTCAATACCGAATGAAAATAAATAAGGAAATACAAAAGGATATAACGAGAACAATAAAAGTTAAAGGGGTAATTTGCAATTAAGGCAAATTTGACTTAATAAAAGAGGTGTGTGAGTGTCAGACCATTCACACAAACTGCTGATTAAGAAGCCACCGTCTCTCTCTTTCTGTTGGAACTTATTTTGGTTGATGAAATAATAAAGTCTAGGGTATAAAATTTAAATAAGATAAAGTTGTAATTAGAATATAAATAGTATTTTGACTTTGTAAAAGTTTAGATCTGACATTTCATATTATATTTTTTCACAGAATTTGTGGAGAAAACAAGTTAGGGCTACAGTGGTCAATCTCACATTTTCGTATCTGTAATCATTTGATCATAATCAAATTCTTTGGTTAGTGTTTCTAATCTTGTTCTTAATTGTATTTTCTTGATTATTGATTGAATTAATAGGAATTACAGTTGGTATTAGAGAATCAGGGATGATTTTTGATTGAAAAGAGTTGAAAAACCGTAACTGTTCTTTTTTTTTTTCGAAATATTAAAAAATCAACTAGGGTTTTGATTCTGTTGATTGTTGTTCTTGATTCTTGGATCGAAGGAAGGTGATTGGAAATCGATTGCATTGATCATAAACTTGATCTGAAATTCCAAACACACAAAATATTCTTTGGTTTTTCAGAAAAATCGAAAATACATTTGTTCTTCACTGTTCCATTGAAAAACAAGGGCTTTTAATCTGGTTTTAAACTAAGTTTCTTCAGAAAAAGTGTTTGAAATCAAAAACCTCACATTCGATATCAAATTGGGATCAATTAAGGCATTTTACAAAATTAATTGAATTCCAGACTCGAAATTTTTAAAAACTCAGAAAACTCGATTAAAACATTGTTCTAGTGTCAATCGAGTTGACAGCACTTGCTACTCGAGTTGACTGCACTTGTTAATCGAGTTGAAAGACTTGATAATCGAGTTGACTTGAATTTCATTCGAGTTGATTTGAAGTTAATTCAAGTTGACTAGAAGTTCCATTCAAGTTGGAAACAACCTTCAATCGAGTTTTAGAAAACAAGTTTGAATTTTTCAATCTTAATTCGAGCTAACACTTACATTCTTTCGAGTTTATTGTTATATGATTCGAGTCTATTGATAATTGAGTCGAGTTGACTCCTTTTTTATCCGAGTTGACTATTGTGTGAATCGAGTTGAATCCCATTTGATTCGAGTTGTACAGAAGACAAATTCGAGTTGCATTATTCTTCTAACCGAGTTGATTTTTCTAGATTCGAGTTGAGTACTTCATTGTTCGAGTTTGTTGCACTCTTTGTTCGGGTTTTGCACATTCATAGTTCGAGTTGATCAGTTCAATATTCGAGTTTTTCATCTTCTTTAATCGAGTTTCAGTACATACTCTTTCAAGTTTAATCAACTTTCATTCAGTTGATCAACTTTTCCAATTCAATCAAAATATCATTCGATCTTGGAAGATTCCTATCAGTCAATCATCATGTCCAAAGACGCACTTGCAATGGGGTCGGAAACAAAACCTCCAATTTTCTACCGGGGAGAATATGTACAATGGAGGGAAAGATTTCTGGAGTTCATCGGTTTCCACGCCTATCAGAAGAAATGTTAAAATCACTAACTGACGGACTAGCTGTATTTCTGGAAACAATTCCAGCTGTACCAACAGGCAACCCTCCAATACCAGATTGAACTGTTGAGGTAACTAACCTAACAGAGGCACAAAACGGAGAAAATTGGGGGACAAGACAACAGGAAAGTTGTTGCTGATATCCATCCCCAATGCCATCTACACCTGTCTGACAAACACTAAAACAACCAAATCCATCTGGGATGAGGTGTGTAAGTTAATGAGGGGATCAGACAGGAAAGCTACAAACAGAGCAAGGAACAGCTTAATAACATTCGAGAATTTCAGAGCAAGAGAGGGGGAATTGCTAGAGAACACGTACTTGAGGTTTGTCAGCTTAGTAAGTGAGATGAAGAGAAACGGTGTTACTAAGTCCAACTTAGACATCAACGTAATTTTCTGAACGTGCTTAATCCAGAATGGGAAAAGTACGCAATGATCATTCAACAGACAAAAGACATAGAGGACATGGATTTCCATATGGTCTTTGAAAACCTTAACAACTATCAAGAGGTTGTTTTAAGGAAAATGTCTGGAAAGAAGAAATGAGAAAAAGATACCATTGATCCTTTAACATTATTGGCAGACAAGAAATACAAGTATAAGCTAAAGAAGGAAAAACGTGTAGTCATAAGCAGCAGTTCTTCTGAATCAGACTCATCAGATTCCTCAGCTGATTCTGAATAGAGGAAATGAAGAAGCAAATGGCCTTACTCACTAAGGCATTTCAGAAGAAGTTTTACCGAAAACCCACCAATAACAAGATGAGATACAATACTGGCTCACGAAAGTTTGATAAGAAGGAGACATATGACAAGTCAGGTGAAAGCAGTGGAAAGAAAGCCCATAAATATGACAAATCTGAAAAATCAGCTAAGAAGGACTCAGAGCAAAAATGCTACAACTGTGGCAAGCCAGGACACTATGCCCGAGAGTGCAGAATGCCTGTAGTGAAAAACTCAGAATACTACACAAGAAAGGCACTTCTAGCAAAAGAAAAAGAAGTTGGCAAAGCTCTAATGGCTGAAGATGATCATTGGCTGCAACTATAAGAGGATGAAGACATCTTAGATGAAAATGCACATATCTGCTTAAAGTTAGAGGTTTTTAACGAATCATAACTAAGTGAGTCAGTAATGGTTGCAGAAGATGAAGTATGGGTAGGGTTGACGGATGAGGAAAATGAAGAAAAGGAAGAGTCTGATGAGGAACTGACTGAAGAGATATCAATGATGGCAACATGAGATGCTGAAGGCAGCAAGGATAGAGAAAGTGATGATTCAGATTCAGACAAATCAGAGAGTTCAGAGACACCTGAGGTACAATCTAACTCTGAATCTGAAAATGATGACTCCTGTGTGCTTGAACAAAAACTAATGCAAATGGCTTTCATGTTAAAGAAATTTGAAAAATCTTTAAAAGCCGAAAAGAAAAATGCTCATTCCTTGGAAAACAAGCTAAATCAAGAACATGCATTAGTGTTGGATTATTAGCACTACGAGCTGTATCAGATCTGCAAGATAAAACAAATGATCTTCAAAGTAAAATCCAGGAACTGAATAGCAATATATCTGACTTAAAAGAAAAACTGAATTTGGCTGAATTAGAAGCATCCAGTTATTCTGTAAAATATCACTCTATTTTTGAAGAAAGAACAAAACTGTATGAGAAAATAAAATCACTGGAAGATGAGTTTATCAAACGAGGTCAAACAGATCAAACAATATATTTAAATCAACCTAAAGATACCAAATTTTATAATTCTAAATCTGGTATTGGTTGGAATAATAATAAATATCTGATAAAGGCTATTTCAAATTCTCCTACTTTATATGATGTCAGATACATGAATTTAGGATTACAAATGACATTTATGAAAGCAACAGATGAAATAGAATTAAGTGAAGATTCAAAAAGGCTAAGCTCTGATAAAATGCAAAATTCTGTTGAGTATAACATGATAAATGAATCTAATCAAAATTCTTGCATAAATGAGGAGTATATTCAGACATATTCCGACAAGGATTTATCTGAAAATACTACTCATTCTCAAAAGATATTTTTACCAACTTCAATTCTTGAAAAGATGAACTATGATCTTGAAGTGAAAATCAAAACTTTTGAGACAGAAAATCAAAATCTTAAGGCTGAACTTAAATCTTTGGAACAAAAGTTGCAAAATAGCCTGAAAACAAATCAAAATCAGATCAACCACCTTCAATTCAACTTGATTCTATTAATTCTGAAAAGGATTTTGATCTGTATATGAACTCGGATTTTAACTCATTGGAAGAAATGTTTGTTAAAATAGATGAGTTTGTAAAACCATTACATAACAAACAACTTGATGATTCTAAAGACCCTGTTAGAATTCTGAAAAAAATATCTACAGATTCAAAGAATTCATCAGAACATTCACCAAATTTAACTCAGAAAAAGGAGAAAACAAAAGTTCATTTTGAAACTCCTACTTATGAAAAAGGTGAATCATCTTCCACAAGGGACTCTACTGTACAAAAGGTCCAAAAATCCAAAGGTAAGAGTATGTTACAGGAGAAACAAGCTTCTAAAATCACTAATTCTCGTGTTTCTTGTATGTCAGATAATATTGTGAAAGGTTCTCTGAAGCAAGAATGGAGAAAGAAGCAGAAAGAAAAGGAAAACAAGAGTATAAAACAAGAGTGGAGAGTGAAGGAAACTGATGTTACAGATAGGATTAGACAATTTGAAAAATATGTCTGTATTAATAAATTTACTGATAAATCTTGTACTAAATACTCTCGGACTGCTTTAATTGCTTTAAATTATGCTTCTTATAAATCAATGCATGTTAAATCTGATTAGTTTGTATGGCTACCAAAGAAAAAGGATCCATCTTTTAAACAGAAAAAGGTTCCAAAGCAGCAACTTTCAAAATCAGTTCCACATCGAACTGTACAAAAATGGATACCGAAAAGGACTGTTAAAAAGTGGGTACTTAAAATAAAAGAAATATCTGATGAGAAAAAGAATATCAAACCACATGATTTACCGAAGTCAAAAGTACCCAACTATAAGTGGGTACCTCACGTTTTATTTCGTCTTATAGGTAAATCATGTGTGGTACCATGACTCCGGCTGCTCAAAGCACATGACCGGACAGAGAGAGACACTCACTAACTTTGTTGATAAGTACTGTGGGACGGTCCGATTTGGGAATGATCAATTCTGTCCGATCAAAGGACATGGGAGTCTTGCGTACGATAAGATAACAATTCAGAAAGTCTTCTACGTTGACGGTCTCGGTCACAATCTGTTCAGCATTGGACAACTCTGCGGCAAAGGATTAGAAGTCAACTTCAAAGCAAATCGGTGCAACATAAGATCTGAAGAAGGAAAAGAAATCCTTGTAGGGAATAGGAAAAGTAATCTGTACTCAATAGACCTAGCCTCAATCAATTGAAGAAGGATGTGTGCTTAATGTCAAAAGCAACATCTAAAATTTCTTGGCTATGGTATCGTCGCCTTTCTCACCTGAATTTCAAAGAATTAACCAACCTTGCAAAAGGTGGGTTAGTCAAAGGGCTACCAACTCTCAAGTTTCAAAAAGAGCAGTTGTGTGCAGCTTGTGAAAAAGGAAAGATGGTTAGAGATTCTCACAAGTCCAAAACTGAACACTCATCAACGAGAGCATTGAAATTGCTTCATATGGACTTGTGTGGACCAATGAGAGTACAGAGTATAAACAAGAAATGATATGTGTTGGTAATAGTCGATGACTACTCCAGATACACATGGGTCTTTTTCCTCCATTCCAAATCTAATGCTACCGAGATAATAATAGACTTCATCCGTAGAATTCAAGTCAAGTTGCAGCTCTCAATTCAAACCATCAGTTCAGATAATGGGACATAATTTAAGAACAAATCTCTCAAGTCGTTTCTGAATTCTGTGGGAATAACACATCAATTCTCAGCAGCTCGTACTCCACAGCAAAATGGTGTCGTTGAACGAAGAAATCGCACACTAGTGGAATCTGCAAGAACGATGCTGGCATATTCCAATCTTCTATTATTCCTTTGGGCTGAAGCTGTAGCAACAACTTGTTTCACGCAGAATAGATCAATAATCAACAAAAGATTCGGAAACACTTCGTATGAATTAATAAACAAAAGCTTGTGTTGAAAATTGTAAAAGCCTATCGGTATTGTGTAAGACCCTGTGGTATCCTTCCAGGGCATCCTTGCTAAGTAAAATCACCGTGAGTGATAGATTACTATTCAAGCATTTATTGTCTTTGAATTCATATTTGTTGGCATGTTCTTGTTGCTCATAACATATCAGTTGGCACTCTTATATGATATATTGTTACTGATGCACACTCGTACTTGACATGTTATAAACATGGAGCCTACGTTCATTTGAAAGTGCATCATTTAGTACATGCTTCGGCATGATAATAATCTCATAATCCGGTATGACCTGGGCTGAGGTTGACAGCATGCCACTGTCGGGGACTGATCATCCCATATACTTATTCCAGCCAGGTTGTACATCCCCGATAGATATTTGAACTGCCATGGAGACTTATGTCTCAAAAATCTATGCTTTCACTGCATGATGAAAACTTGTCATCTGTGCCCTCCGCACGAAGGGGCAAACATTGCCCGTGTTCACATTTGGTTTGTAAAGAATTTTTTTTTGAATGTGTAATCTGTTATCTTACTAAGCCATAATTTACAGTCGAATTCAATAGGTCCCAATAAGTTTCCCATGTATGTTACTAGAGGCTGTAGAGGGGGGGGGGGGGGGGTTGAATACAACTAATTCTTTGGAACACACTTTTTCTCAAACTTTGTATGTATATATTAACAAGTGTTAGTTACAAATAGGTTTGGATTGCGGAATGATCCAAACTGAGGTGACAGAGACAACAGACAATTAACTAATCTAAGACTCATCAGGCTAGTTATAATGTATTCACTCACTAAGGTTCACTCACTGAGTTTACAAGACTCAGACAGACAACTTTGAGATGGAACTGCTTTGACACACTTGGCTATTCTATTCTAAGTTGAAAGCAGAACTTGCATGCATGAAAAACACAATTCCTTTGCACGTTCTGAACTTGTGGATGTATCTCTCTTGATATCTCTAATTCCTTAGAGGCTTCTTTTTATACTTACTCAGTGATTCTTAGTGAAGCTTCTTCATTGGTTGTAGAGATAGTGGAATGTCTTTGCAAAAAGACAAGGATGCTTTTCTATACGTCTGATAAATCAAGTTTTGTTCATATGTTGCAGAATCTTTGTCTTTTTCTTTTTGTCTCTATTGTCCACAACTTTGCCTTAATGGGAAATGTCAACTTTAAACCTTTCCTTTTCATGTAATGCTATTTTGGTATAAGAAATGATTCGTCAACCATTTCAGATACCCTTTCTGTCTTCATGCTTCAGAGCAGCTTTGGCAGAACTGGAAACTTCTGATTTTCCACTTTGTCTTGAGTTGTAGACTGATTTTATGTTCAAGACTTTGCATGAGGTCATGGAAACAAATTCCATAATGTACAATGAAAAATACAACTTATGTATAATGAAAAAGTACAACTTATGTACAATGTAAACTTCAAAACTTTGGACTTTTAAAGTTGGGAGCAGATAATGGCAAGCCTGACCAACTGATGGTCAGCTACCATTCTTCATCTACACATCACTTGTAGATGGGCCTTGGTGTTCCTCAATTTCCTTTTCCCGATCATCAGCAGCTTTGAGGAGCTTTACTTGTTCCAGGCCAGCTATCAGTTCTTTTCTGGCTTCAACAGCTTCTACCTCAACTCGAGGAAGTAGAACACTTGGCCAGCCAACTCTCCTCTGTTATAGCAAGCTATTACCTGATTCCATATGGCCACTCTCCACTTGGCATGCTTGACAAAAGCTTCTGTGAACCTGAAGGCAATAACTTGTTTGACACCAGCTTTATGAAGTTCTGAGGCTCTCTGAAACCACATTTTCTTAGTTAGAGGACCCACAAAGAATACTCCTTCCTCAGTCTCTTCAATATATTTGCTTTCTTCAGGTTTAACGCCTTGGGGCAGGCTATGATCAATGCATCTGATCTGAGTGGCATAGAAACCCTGTTCAATTAGCTGGACTATCTCCTCAAGCTCTAAATCTTTCTTTTGTCTTCTAGGCTTGATCTTAGGTTCTACTTGTGAAGTACCTTTGATCATCTCTTCTGGGATCAAGCCTAACCCTTTCACTTTTTCCATCAGCTTCTTTACAAATCCCCTGTATATTTTAGCAGTTTCAGACCTTGAACTACTCAGGGAAACTGCAAGCTCCACCCATTCCCTGTACCCAATTCTGGAAACATCAGCATCTTCATATGCTTCCAATTCAAGGCCATCAGCACCATGTCCTGTAATGTGAAGCTTCCAGGGTTGATTTTTCCTGGAGATAGGAACAACTTTGACAATATTTTCCTTAGCAATCATTCTATCAATGACATCAAAGAACTTTTTCCTTGCCAGGTTGTCAAAATGAAACTGGGTTCTTAATTACTAATGACAGGATAGAAAACACAGTTAATCTTGGTCACTGAGACCTTTGAGCTTTTCTCTCTCCTTCCCACTGTCTGACCCTTTGGATGCCTCTACCAACTTCACCAAGGATGAAATTTTAACTTTCTTTGCCAAGGATGGCAGCCAAAGCTTGAGCAGCTTTCACAGAGGCTGCTTCCTTTTTTTTGCCTTTCCAGAATCTCAGTTTGCTCTTGTTTCCACTTGTAATAAACATCAAGTGGAATTTTCATTTCTTTAGCTTGATCCTTATCAAACTTGAGCTAAATAAGTATTTGAGCATCTGTGCCCACAACAGGTTTGCCTTTTTCTTTAGCTGCTGTGGATAAGGATCTCAGCCTCTTCCTCTTCTTCTGATGTTTCTAGGACAAGTTGTCTTTATTTGTTGGGCCTATCCTCAAGAACAGGTTCCTCCCCCTTAGATGGTGCAGGGCTTGGAGACCTGGCCTGAGTAGGCTCAGCTGTCCCAGAAACATTTGAGGTACCTGCAGCATCACCAACTATTAAATGACCTGTTGCATGACAAAATGAAGCTGAATTCTCCTTCTAGGGAGATTAAGATTTCTCCCCCTTAGACTTGGTCTTTGAGGCAGATTTCTTCTCCCCCCTTTAAAGATGATGGCATACAGCCTTCAACACCAATGCTGCCCAAAGGAACACGTCCAACAGGTTTGGCAACAGCAGGTTTGGTATTGATCAGTGATATTAATCACTTATGTTTTTGTGTGTTTTTGTTATGTTTTAGTGTGTTAAATGCAAGAAAATTGGTAATGCTGATGTAATTTATTTGTTGCAGTTGTTTGGCAAGAAAAGTAAGCAAATTGGTAGCTGGAAGAGTGAAAAAAGTACAGGGCGTCCAAGGCAGCGTCCCAGATGCCGAAGTAGCGTCCGAAGTGGACAATTACAGAAGCTGAGCGTCCTGATGGAAAGGTGTGGCGTCTTGCCAGCGTCCTTGATGCTGGGATCGACGCTGGTGCGCCAGTTGCTGCGGGAGCAGTGCTTTTGAGGGAAACGGTTACCACATTTGATGGGTTCGCGTGTTGAAGAACACACGGTAAGCAGTTTTTCGGAGGAGCAAGAGGAGAAAACAACGAGAAGGATCATTGATCAAGCATTCGGCGCCCAATTCCTTGTGTTTACACATTATTGGTAGTTAGTATGTATTTATTTATGTCAATCGTTATTTGTGTGCTAGTCCAAGCTATGCTTGACTAAACACATTGTGGTGTTTGTTCTTAAGTTTGCATATTATGGCATGAGCGGATGTTAAGTTGAGTGCAGTTTCTATTTATGCTTAAAGGGGTTTTGGATCATATTTGTGAATGAATGAATGGTTGTTAAACAATGAGTATTGTATGTAACAGTGTATAGCGATATCATTAGTTGTGCTAACTCAGTACAAAAGGGAAAGACAATTAATTGAATAGCATATGTTGTCTTAAGAATATTGGTTGTGGAGACTAATTCATTTATATGGAAACTGTTATCTGGAATACATTTGAACGAATGAACTTGATTAGAAAATGGATGTGTATGGAACAGTTTATATCAACATCATTGGTTGTGCCAACTTCCTATGAGGGAGAAAGACAACGAATCGAGTGATATACGTTGTCTTCAGAACATAAATTGTGAACTCGAGTTTGTTCCCATAAAATTGTGTCTTTAACATTCTGAACTGCCGTGATATGTATAACAAGAGAGCAAGCACCCATTCTCCTTAAGTGAAACTCTTTAACTCAATTTCTTTGTGTTAGAACGCAATAGTAGTAATCGATAGTAGTTTGTTAATTAAAAGCAAATGATTATAATTTCAATCCAAACAATCTCTAAAGCTAAGTTAACGACCTGACTTTCCCTGTGGATTCGATCCCACTTACCCAGTTACCCTATCTATATAGTGTGTTTGGGTTATTTTTGATACTCATACGACTGGGTCCATCGAAATGGTGCCATTGCTGGGGATTGACAACGCTTGTTAAATTAGTTTTGGATTAATTGTTTCTGTAAATACTCTTGTTTATAGTAGCTAGTTATTTCCTTTTTGTTTTCTTTTATTTATTTCAGTCAAGTTCAATTATCTTTATTTCTTTTAACATTCTGAGCAACAAGTTCAGCATCTTCACGTGTGTGTGTATCTCAGGTATATGCATACTCGTCATTCTGGGAGAACCTCTCCACTGCAATACGAAACAGAGATAGAAAGGACTGCTCATTCACTGAGAAAGCTACATAAAGGATATTGGCCTAGTGGTGAGCCTAGTGGTAATCCAAGTACAACGGAGACATCCGATTCAGAAGAGCAATCTGTACATTCAGAGGGATCTGAGAGTGATACTGAACTCAACGTAGATATGGGGGATGCAGGAGGACTGTGGAGTACCATAACAGACCGGGTGATGTTCCTGATATGTCACCTATCCAGTACCCTGAAGTTGAGAATGAGCCAGAGATAAAGACTCACTTGTTCATCATTATTCCTCAATTTCATGGAACGAAGAGCGAAGAGCCATACGATCACCTAGCCGAATTCTCAGCTATTTGCAAGGCCAATAGAGTACAAAGGCTACCTGTGGATACTCTTAAATTGAGATTGTTCCCTTTCTCTTTGAAGGACAAGGCCAAACATTGGTTCACTTCATTGCCCACGAACAATATTCGTAACTGGGAGGAGATGAAAAGGGCTTTCCTCAATGAGTTTTACTCAATCAGTAAAACCACTGAAAAGAGGAACAACATTACTAGCTTCAAGCGGAAACCACGGGAGCAATTCCATGAGGCATTCGAGAGATTGAATGAGATGTTGCGGGCATGCCCACATCATGAGGTGCCCAAGTGGATGTTGGTGAAGAACTTCTTTGATGGTATTAGTCAGGAAAGTAGAAACATGATCATAGCAGCCTCGGGGGTGGGGGGGGGGGGGGAGGGGGACACATTTTTGGCCAAGGAGCATGATGAAGCCTGGGAACTACTAGCACAGTTGGCTAAGGGGTCTAAGGTACAAGCTGGGTTAGATACATCTATTGGAGTCCAAGTTTTGGGAATTGATAACGCTTGGAAAAGATATGTTACTTCGAATATGGAGGCTCTTAGCAAAAAGATGGATGTCTTAATGAGGAAGGAGCAGGTTGAACATAGAACTCATGTGATGTGTGTCATGTGTGGGGAGCATACACATACATTAGAGTTTTGCTACCATGTTTAAGGGGAGCAAGCTGGTGAGATTTCTGGATTTCGACCACGACAAGATAGGTTTGACCCTCACTCAGAAACTTACAATCCTGGGTGGAGGCGTCATCCTAACTTTCGTTGGAGGAACGATCAGGGGGTTGAGGAATATGCAAAACCCAGATTTGACCAAGGGAATAGATACTCGCAGAATAGGAACTTCTATGGTGGCACATCATCTGGTACCAAGGAAGAGAAAGAACCAGCCGTTCAGGAAGCTGCAAAGGACTGAAAGATGGTTCAACTCATGGACTATCTTAAGCAACAATCATATATTCAGACTAAGTCAATGGCCAGTTTGGAAAAGTAGATGTGGCAAATCACAGATCAGCTCACGAAAAGAGATGAAGGTAGATTGCCAAGTAATACCCAAGTTAATCCTTCTCATTCCAAGGGCAAAGAGAAGTAGACAGTACATGAGGTGGAAGAGCCGAATGAAGTTAGTGAGCTGCATAAGGTAACTACTTTACGTAGTGGAAAGAAGGTGGACAACAAAGTGGTGATGCCGGAAGTGGAAGAAATAGAGAGTGATGTTGAAGAGGTAGTTGGTGAGGGAAAATAAATCCCACATTCAGAATATGAGAAAGAAGTCAAGTTAAAGAAGCAAGTTCATTTTGAAGAAGTGGTTGTTGAAAAGGAAGAGCAACCGAGACCTGAACCAACACCTCCATATCCATCAGCATTAGAGAATCTGAGCAGGCCAACACTTGGGAAGAAAGGGCCGCAGATAGAGGACCTATGGGAGACATTCAATCAAGTAAGGATCAACATCCCGTTGGTGAAAGCTTTGCAGCAGGTTACAATTTATGCTAAGTTTTTGAAGGACTTGTGCACTCAGAAGCGTAAATTCCACACGGCTTTGCCAAAGCAAATTAATCTCACGGAGCAGGTAAGTGCCGTAGTGTCAAGTTCATTGCCACCAAAGCTTATGTTCACCCATTATCTTTGTTACTATTGGTGATGTTAGGATTAAGAAAGCATTGTTAGACTTAGGAACGAGTGTTACCATACTCCATGGAAACTTATTTGATCAACACGACTTAGGATGCGTAACACCCACTGATGTGGTGTTACAGCTAGCTGATCGATCTACTAAGATTCCAAGGGGCATGTTAACCGATGTCATTGTAAAAGTTGAAGATTTCTATTACTCGGTAGATTTTCTTGTGTTAGATTCAGATCAAAGGAGTCGGGACAATCAATCCGCAATCATTTTGGGCAGGCCCTTTTTGGCCACTATAAACGCCCAAATAAATTGTAGGAAGGGTCTCCTAGACTTAGCCTTTGGGAATAGAAAGCTGAAGTTGAATGTTTTCAATGCTGTCCCTAACGTTTCTTGTGATTCAGAGTGCTATTTGATTGATTATATTGATGAGTTAGTAGGATCACAAACACCATTAATGACCAGTAGGGATGAACTCGGTTACGTATAGTCACACCAAGAGCAGGAAGCAGTTGAATGGGGGTGGTTAATGAGTTTAGAGGAGATGTAGGCATGGCAAAAAAATCCGAACCCGATGGGGAATCCGATATCCGACCCCGATTTGACCGGGGAAAACCCGAGTTGACCGGGGATGGGGACGGGTTCGGGGAATCCCCGAAATGAAAATGTCGGGGGCGGGGCGGGAGCGGGGCGGGGCGGGTAATCCCCGTAACCCGGTAAAATAATTAATTTTAAAGGTTTTCAAAAAAAAAAAAAAAAACCATTTCCAAATTCCAACCCTAAATCCCTAATTAAGCGCCTCCTGCCTTCCTTTTCCAAATTCCAGCCTCCTGCCTTCCTTTTCTCTTTCTCATTGACTGATTTCCAATTTTCCACAAACACTCTCTCATTTCCAACTTCCAAAATCCAGAAATCCATCGACTCCCTTGCCTGCTGCCTCAACCGTCGACCGCCGGTCCACCTCCCACCACCAGCCAGACCACCGCCCGCCAGCAGCAAGTCGACCGCAGCAGCAGCAACCGTCGACCGTCGCCGTCCCTCTCCTACTCGCCGTCCCTCTCCTCGCCGTCGACCTCCTGCTCGCCATCCACAGGTTCGATCTCTCATCTCTCTGTATCTCTTACACTTGCACACTTTATTTTGAAAAAATAAAACCAGCAGCTCGCCGTACATTTGGTATCTACTGAAATTCGTTATTTTTATGAAAATAAATTTCATATAGAAATATAGAAATAAATTTAGTATAAAAATATGAAAATAAAAATCTGGTTAGATACTTAGATATGTGGTACTGTCTCTTTGAAAATAAATCTGTAAATGAAGTGTCTAGCGATGGAGACTTGACTCCTTGGGATATGTATTTAATGTCTAAAAGCAAAGATCCTCCATCTGCTGTGAAAACTGAATTTGATCATTATTTAGAGGATGGAATTGAGCCACAACCTGCAAAGTTTGATGTGTTGCTTTGGTGGAAGATAAAGGCAGCAAAGTATCCAATTTTACAAGCTATTGCTAGAGACATATTGGCTATTCCCGTCTCTACTGTGGCTTCCGAGTCGGCTTTTAGTGCTAGTGGAAGATTGATTAGTCCACATCGAAGCCGACTTCTTCCGGACACAATTGAAGCATTAATGTGTTCACAAAGTTGGGTACAAGAAGAGATGATGAAAGGTATTTTTATCAAGTTTCGTTAATGTGATTGTTTTTTTATTATATATTTTATAATGTAACATGCATATGTTTTTGTTTATTTCAGAAGCAGGTGATCAATTAACAGCGGCTAACATTGCAACCGTGTTTGAAGATGACGATCCGGATGCTCATGGTAATTGTATAAACATTAATTTACAAATGTTTAAGATAACATGTCAAATACTAACTGTATTATTTTTAAACTTTATTGTAGATTCTGCTACAGTGGAGATGCTGTAAAGTACGATGGTGTGAGGAATTTGACGGGGAATTTACGTACTTTCGTTTGTTATGTATTTTCGTATGAATTGTATTTCCATGAATTGATGGTGTTGCTACAAATTATTGCATTTTCGTTTGTTACGTAGTTTATTTTAATTTTGTAATCGGTCATATTAGGATGATACTTATCTTTAAGATTTATCATGATTATTTTATTATTTTATACTATCTTATGTCAATTTATATAGTTTTTTTAATCGATTGTCAAACAAACGAATATACCCGAAACCCCGACGGGGATCCCCGAACCCCGGTGGGGGCGGGGATGGGATGAGAAAATTAATCCCCGCCGGGGATGGGGACGGGGATAGGAAGTCGGGGACGGGGATGGGGAATGGGGTCCCCACCCCGAACCCGCCCCATTGCCATGCCTAAGGAGATGGTTGGAGGAACAAAGTAGAATAGGCAACCTCCATGGTCGTTAAAGTTTAAGAAGCTACCCGAAATTCTTCCTGAGTCGATGAAACCTTCTTTAGAGCAAGCTCCTACCTTGGAACTTAAAGCCCTACCTACCCATCTTAAGTACGTATTCTTGGGGCCACAGGAAAGCTTGCCGGTGATTATAGCTTCAGATTTGACAGAGAAGGAAGAAAGAGCATTAACTGAAGTTTTGGGAAAGCATAAAGCAGCCATGGGTTGGACAATCTCTGATCTCAAGGGGATAAGTCCTACGATTTGCATGCATAGAATCATAACTGAGGCTGTCATTAAACCATCAAGGGATGCACAGCGAAGGCTAAATCCAAATTTGAGAGAAGTGGTGAAGAAGGAGGTGCTGAAATGGTTGGATACGGGTGTTATCTACCCCATTTCTGATATACAGACCGTGCCTAAAAAGTCCAGGGTAACAGTGATAAATACTGAGGATGGTCAGATTGCAACTAGACCAGTAATGGGCCGGAGGGTCTGCATAGATTATAGGAAGCTGAATGCAAAAATAACCTATGGTCACGGTTTTGTCCAAACTGCCTAGCCACAGTTTTTGTTATTGACGTGACTAAGGGGTCATATATGATCTTGTATTATTATGATAGCCACAGTTTATCTCAATAACTGTGATCATTGCAACTCACATTCAAACCTTAAGCCACAGTTTAACATAAGGATCGTGACAAAGACTTGTCACGGTTGCCACATTGTTACCAGATGTCATCGTTTGTCACAGTTATTTGTTTGATGTCTATAATAATCTTGTGATGGTTATTAACTGTGACGATAAATATGTATATGCTCACGGAAATCTCTTTCGGTGACCAAAGGGACACCCTGAAGTCTAATTGTATGAGTCTAAATTATATGGTGGAATTAGTCACATGAATAAACTGTGACAGAAGGCTAACTTATATGGTCACGAAATAGCTTTGTGTGAACAAAGGGTGGAGTTCATTAGCCACGTAGGGTAAAAGAAATACATTGTGACTATAAGTGTTTAATGGTCATGATTGAGTTCATTAAGTGTGTCCAAAAGTAAACAATTGTCATGAAATAAGAAAATTATTTTGACTATAAGTATTTTATAGTCACGTTTTAGTTTCTTATGTGTGTGTAAAAGTATGTTATATTCATGATGAAAGAGAAAAATATGACTAAGTATTTTTTTTGTCACGACTTAATTTCTTTTATGTATATAAAAGTATTTAATGATCACGGTTTAAGAAAAAAAAACATATCACCATAATTATGTTTCGGTCACAGTTTAAGACACACAAGCATGTGACTATTAATATTTAAAGGTGACAGATTAAGTTTTTATGTGTGTCTAAATGTAAATAATAGTAATAGTAAAATGAAAAAGATATGATTATATGTACATTCGAGTCATGATTTAATTTGTTTTGTGACTAAAAGCTATCAATCTCACATTAAAAAAAAATCAATATAAGGGGTTTTTTTTGTCACAGATTAAGCAAATTTGTGACTATTAATATTTAAAGGTGATGGTTTATTGTTTTTATGTAACTAAAACTAAACAATAGTCATGACAAAAAAATGTTGTGACTATATTTTTCTAATGATCATGGTTTAGTTTATTTCTTATTAGTGTGTAAAAGTAATAGTTTTCATGATAAAAGAAAAAAACAGTGACTATAAGCACTTTATGGTCACACGAAGAATTGGTTTGTGTGACTAAAAGTAATCGGTGGTCATGGTTTAAGTGAAAAAAATGTCCCTATAAGTATTTTATCATCACAGTTTAATATATTATTGTGTCTGAAACTAAACATTAACCATGATAAAAGAACAAAAATGTATTTATAAGTATTTTATGGTCACAATTTATTTTGTTTTGTGTGGTTAAAGGTTATCAATTGTCATAGTTAAAAAAAAACTTGTTAATATGAGTATTTTGTGGTCATGGTTAATTGTGTTATGTGTGTCAAAAACTAAACATTAATTATGATAAAAGAAAAAATATCGTGACTACAAGTAGTTTATGGTCACGACTTATTTTTTTATCAGTTGCTAAATGTTATTAAGTGTCATAATAAAAGCAGCAAAATGTGGCTATAACTACTTTATGGTCACGATTTAGTTAGTTTTGTGTGGTTAAAGGTTATTAATTGTCACAGTTTAAGAAAAAACTTATCACTATTAGTATTTTTGTGGTCATGGTTAAATGTCTTATATGTGTCAAAAAGTAAACATTAATTATGATTAAAGAAAACAACCATGACTACAAGTAGTTTATGGTCATGTCTGATTTTATTTTATGTGACTGAAAGTAATTAATTGTCATAATAAAAGAGGCAAAGTGTAGGTATAAGTTTTTTATGGTCATAATTTAGTTTGTTTTGTATGGTTACAGTTATCCATTGTCACAGTTTAAAAAACAACGTGTCAGTATAAATATTTTATGGTCATGATTAAATGTCTTACATGTGTCAAAAGCTAAATTTTAATCACGATAAAAGAAAACAAACCATGACTACAAGTAGTTTATGGTTACGTCTTATTTTAATATATGTGGCTGAAAGTAATTAATTGTAACAATTAAAGGAAATTAAAGAATGTGAGTATATGTATTTTATGGTCACACTTTATTTTATTTTGTATGATTAAAAGGAATCAACGATCACCGTTTACTAAACAACATGATACTATAAATATTTTACGGTCACTATTATAAATGTTACGTGTGTCTAAAAGTAAACAACAATAACGATAAAAGAAAACACATGTGGCTATAAGTAACTTATTGTCACAGTTTAATTTTTTACACGTGTCTAAAAGGAAAAATAGTGATTTTAAAAGAAATATTACGTGACAACAAGTATTTGATGGTCACCAAAGGGCCTTTGGCCTGGCGGTAAGAGGGTGGAGATACAAGTGAGAGGTCACGGGTTCGACTCCCGTCGGAGACAAGTTGATATTTAGGTGGTGAAAGTAAGTCTTGTGGTAAATAAGTAGTTTAGGAGTAGGAGTAGGAGTAGGATAGTTTGCCGTTAAAAAAAGTATTAAATGGTCACAGATTAAATATTTGTGCGTCTTTAAATATACGAGGTGGCCACGGTTTATTTGTTTATACGTGTCTGTAAGGATGTTAACGCCTTTGATCAATTGTTTATGTGGGTCTGAATGTATCCAACTGTCACAGTGTTAAAATAAATTGTGACTAAAAGTATTTTATGGTCACGGTTACTAAAAAATATAGACCACAACCATATAGAAATTGTTATCATATAGCCATTGTTTTATGCTTTGGCCACGGTTTTACATGTGATTTAGTCACAAATATTAAATGTAGCCATAAGGTACCAAAAGTGAGGCGACCTTTGGTCACGATTTGAATGAAAAATAAAACTGTGGCCAAAGGTCTATGGCCACGGTTTTTTAACGTGACGGAAGACATATTTTGTACTAGTGTGCACAGCCACATCAAAGGACCATTTCCCTCTACCTTTCATAGACCAGATCGTTGAAAAGTTGGCTGGGCAGAAGTACTATTGCTTTTTAGATGGTTATTCGAGGTACAATCAGATCCCTATCCACCCCGATGACCAAGAGAAGACCACGTTCACCTATCCTTATGGGACATTTGCTTATAGGCGAATGCCGTTTGGGTTGTGTAACGCTCCTGCTACCTTTCAGCGATGCATGATGGTGATATTTTCGGATATGGTAGGAGGTTACCTAGAAATCTTTATGGATGACTTCTCCAATTTTGACAAGACGTTTGAAGGGTGTTTACACCACTTGGAGCAAGTTCTGAAGAGGTGCACTAAGAGCAATTGGTGCTGAGCTGGGAAAAGAGCCATTTTATGGTCAAAGAAAGAATTGTATTAGGCCATGTGGTTTCTGAGAAAGGAATGGAAGTGGATAAAGCCTAAATCTAGCTTATATCATCACTACCACCACCAACAAGTGTGAAGGGAGTTAGATCATTTTTAGGGCATGCTGGATTTTATGGAAGATTTATCAAGGACTTTAGCACCATCTCCAAGCCACTGTGTAATTTGTTAGTGAAGGATGTTGAGTTCGTATTTGATGGGGCATGTTTGAAGGCATTCGAGTTGCTAAAAGCAAAGCTTACTGATGCTCCTATTTTGCAGTCACCAGATTGGACTAAGCCGTTTGAGATTATGTGTGATGCAAGCGACTTTGCGGTAGGAGCAGTATTAGGACAGAGAGTAGATAAGAAACCTGGTGATCTACTATGCCAGCAAGACATTTTCAGAAGCCCAGCAAAATTACACTACCACAGAGAAGGAGTTGCTAGCAGTGGTGTATGCGTTGGATAAGTTTCGTGCTTATGTATGGGGAGCTAAAGTGATAGTCTATTCTGATCATAGCGCTTTGAAGTACCTCTTGATTAAGAAAGATTCTAAGCCCAGGCTGATACGATGGATTCTGCGGTTGCAAGAGTTTGATTTGGAGATAAGAGACAAGAAGGGTTCAATGAATGTGGTGCTGACCACTTGTCTAGGTTGCCCACATTGGTCCCAAATGCGATTGAAGTGATCAAAGAGTCTTTTCCTGATGAGAAACTTTTGTTTGTGTCTAAATTACCTTGGTTTGCTAACTTGGTTAATTATTTTGTGACAGGTAAGACGCCAGGCCACTGGACATCTCAGCAGAGGAAGAGTTGTTATGCCCAAGCCAAATACTATGTCCGGGACGGCCCTGATTTATTCAAAAATTGGTGCTGATCAGATCATTAGGAGATGTGTCCTGGAGACTGACCAACTTGATATTCTCACCCACTGCCATAGTTTGGCATGTGGGGGGCACTTTAGTGCTAAGAAAATAGCTCATAAGGTTTTAGATTATGGTTTCTTTTAGCTATCCTTGTTCAAGGATGCTTACGAGTATGCCAAATCAGGTTGGGGGAATTTACAAGAGAGATTAGATGCCCATGGTTCCCATCTTAGAAGTAGAAATCTTTGATGTTTGGGGAATAAACTTTATGGGCCCATTTCCTGTTTTCTTTGGTTATGAGTATATTTTAGTGGCTGTATACTATGTGTCTAAGTGGGTTGAGGCTGAGGCAACAAGGTATAATGACTGCCTACAGGACTGCCTATAAAACCCCATTGGCATGTCACCATACAGATTAGTTTATGGGAAACCTTGTCATTTACCTATGGAATTAGAGCATAGGGCTACTTGGGCTATTCGAAATGCTAATTTGATATTGCTGATGCAGGTAAAATGAGGAAGTTTCAGCTGGCAGAGTTAGAGGAAATCAGAATGGAGGCTTATGAGACTGCAAAGATCTACAAAGAGAAGACTAAGCAGTTCCATGACAAGCACCTGAGGAAGAAGAATTTTGTGGCTGGTAACAAAGTTTGACTTTTCAACTCACGCCTTAAATTATTTCCAGATAAGCTCAGGAGTAAGTGGACGGGACCCTATGAAGTTGTTCATGCATATGAGAATGGAGCAGTAGAGATCAAAGACCTTAAACATGGGCATTCCTTTATTGTGAATGGTCACAGGCCTAAGACTTATGTTGAAGGTCCTATGAAAGATGAAGGTGATCAAGTGACATTAATTGAGGTAGTGGCTCTTGAGGAGCCAACCTATTCATCTCTTTGAGTAAAGCAGGTAATGAATTTTGTGGGTATATTCACTGCAAACCCTCACGAGACTAAACTCGTCCATCCAAGTAATTGGATGGTTTAAAGGCTTGCTACACATGCTAAGTGTAGCCGTGTTCCCTACAAAAATGGTTGTTTTTGTGTTATGTTAATTTTGTGTTAGGATAATTTAGTGTACATATTTAACTTAGAAATGAGCGGGAGTGTCAGTTATTGAGTAAGTTGGGAGTTAGAGAGTTTTTGGCGCAAGTATTGAAGGAGACTGAGTAGCAGCGTCCTAGTGAGCGTCTAGGACGCCGGAATTAATTCTGAAACAGAGTGGTACCGTAGGCTAGACGATCGTTGAGAGGTTCAGACGCTACAATAGCGTTCAAGACGCTAAGTCAGACGCCAAGGTGCAGTTTCAAAACGCGCACAAGTGCGCGGCGTCTTAGTGAGCGTCCTCGACGCTAAGGGAAATTCTAAAACAGAAGGATAGCGTCCCTGGGACGCTCAAAGCAGCCGCATCGACGTTAATTTGTCGTCTCGGACGTCGTATAGGGCGCTACCTCACCTTTCCCTCATTTAAACTTCTGTTCCGCGTCATTAATTCACACCTACCGTTCCCCTTTCAATCGAAAACGCTCTCAAGCCTTCCTAGGACGCTAAGAGGTTTATATGATTATTGTTGCCAATTCTCACACATCTCCTCTCGTCGATCAGGTAACCGTCTTGACTCTCCTTCTTGCATTGTAATGCTTCTTTTGTTCTTCGCGAACGCTGGTAGGGCAGATACTATGTTTGAATAGTCTTTGGCGTTGAATGTGTCGATCATGTGTGTGTAGAGTTGCATTCTTCTTATATACATGCATTTCATGCACATTTGAAGTTTAGGGAAGTTAGGGTTTACATTTTCGAAACTAGGGTTTACTTGGAGTTGTATGATGAGTGTAACTGTGGCAACGAGGGGTCAGTAACCGCGTGTATGTGCTAACAGAGGTAGTTACGAGGGTGTACAATTCATGGATTGTAGTTTTTATCCTATGGGTTTTCTTGGTTGATTATGTATGTTAGGGCTCATGACTAAGTTGGGGTGGAGTTTTCATTTCGGTGATTGGATAGATAAAACTTGTAGCGTTGAGGCATTGTTTGTGAATAGTCATTGGAAGCTAGTATGTAAGAACCTTAACGGTTACGACATTCTAGGAAGTGATGTTGGTAAATGTGTGTTGCGTATGCATTGCACTCTGTATGACGTATTTTAGGTGTTCACTTCATGAGATGTTCATGCAATACATCATTCCATACACCACATCTGACCTCTGCTCATGCCCTTTTCTTTAGCCATGACTCGTGCCTCGGCAAAGAAGCAAAAGCAAGCTGCTACTTCCAGCGCAATAAAAAGAAGTTGTCAAACTATTTCGCCCACACCATCACCAGAACGGGATCTGGAGCAGACAGTGGAAGTTTTTGAGATTGACTCTGACTCTAAGTTTATGTTTGAGAAGAACGTGTTGAAGGATGAATTCAAGGATTATGGGGTATTTGATTCTTTCGGTAGATTAGGGTGGTTGGCAGCCCTAGATTGGACAAAGGATGTAGTTTATCCAGATGCCCTCAAAGAATTTTGCGACTCAGTCAATCGCAGGAGAGGGGATCCCTCAGCACCTATGATCTTACATGCCTCAGTGGGAGGACACGACATTGAATTATCCGCTGAGAGGCTCCAACTGATTTTAGGTTTTGACAACTCCACAGCAAGTGATGGGACAACGTTGGAACACGAAGTGTGGGATGAGGAAAGCTTAAAGGAAATTCCTCTTGTGTCCCCTGATATCTGGCAGAACTATCTAACCACCGTTTTTGAACTTACCCCAGCTCAAGCAAAATCCTACACAGCGCACGCCCGCAAGGATCTCCGTCCATTAGCCAAGGTGCTTTGGAAGTTTGTTCTCTACAATGTTTTGCCAAGGAACGCTGATACAACCAGTGTGAAAGTCAAGGAAATCGTCGTTGTCAACGCTCTTCTAACACGCACCCCATGTATCTCACTGAGCCATCTCGTATTAGCCAACATCTGGAACTCTATTATTTCTTCTAACCGTACCGAACTTGTGCACGCAAGAATGATTTCAAAACTATTGGAGCTCATGGGTACTCTTCCACCAAACCCCCGTTTTTCAGTCATCCCTGATCGTGAGAAACACTTCACTAAGCATCTTTTCAGCCGCATAAAATTCATACGTGCTGGAGATAAATCAGTTATTCGTGATCTGATGAGTGGGTATGAGACCACTTTGGACAAACCCAGATCCCTTGTGCCATCACCTGAACATGTGGTAGGTGAATCCTCGTCCACTGTGAGTGCTACTGATCTGGAGGGAGTAAGGAAATCGCTGCTGGACCTCACCAATATTGTCTGCAAACTACACAACCAGATGCAGCAGAGGGTGTTGCCTACCCTGGAGGAGACGAGCAGAAAGGTTGATCAGTTGTTTTCCATGGCTCAAGCGGTTCAAGGTGACGAGGCCCCTAAGGAGGATGCAGAGGCGCAAGTGGACAGGATGGTGGAGCGGGTGGAGCAGAGCATGAGGGAAAAAGCCCCAATGAGAGATGAAGACACTGACCTGATCTGATTGGTTGTCCTGAGGAACAATATTTGATTTCTTCTGGTTATGATGTGATGATTTCCGTCGCATGTGGCGATGAACAATTTGTGTGTACTTAACTACATTTAACTTTCTCTTCTCTTTCCCCCTTTCTCTTGAACAATTCTAGTCTTATTTGCTATAACATGCTTTGGTTGCTTTACTTCGATTTTCTATTTGCTGTTTGAGTGGTTGAGTTTATGATGAGGACATCACTTCCCTCTAAGTTGGGGAGGGGGTGTCCAAAATTTTTGTTTTTGGTGTATGTTGCACACATGACTGCATGACAGGGACTAGTGGCTACCTCTATAGTTGTTTTGGACTACAAGGTATACTTGCAGGAAGCTGTGTGTTGTTAACTAACTGCTTCAACATTGCGGTTTCGTGTGTTTGTTATTGTATAGCAGGTGCACCATGTCTGGATCATCATCTCAGAGGGTGAAGAGCATAGCTAAAAGGAAGAAGACTATAACAACAACACAAGCGATCCGTCCTCCAGTTGTATGGGACCTCACCAAATCTCTGTCTGAACATGACGAACGAATCAGAGCTGAGAAATTCATGGAGAAATGGGGAGAGGATACCAAGTACATATATGAAAAGAAATTGGACATGGACGAATTTAGCAATTATGGTGTGGTGGAATTGTTCAAGACCATGGGATGGGAAAAGGTGTTGTATATGGGAGGAGAAGAGTTATATCCATTTGTCATTATGGATGGATGTCTAATCTGAGGCTAGGAAGAGGCAATGATGATTGCAACTTCACGGTGATTGGTAGAGTGGGGACTCGAGAGATTAGAATGACAGCTGCAGATGTGAGAGAGATCTTTGAAGTTGACACAGGCTGTACAAGGGATGGAGAGAGGCAGATGTATGTTTATAAGACTGAGGACTATTTGGCTGGGACAGGAATGATGTACTCAGAGGTTTGGCAAAGGAAAGTAATGGCAGCCTTTGATCTTCAACGGGAGAAGGTGTCAAGATATAAGGAGTTCAGAAGGAGCGACTTGCAACCGATGGCAAAAGTACTCCATAAGATCTTGATCACTAATATCCTACCAAGGTCTGGGGATCTTAGTAAGGTGACGCTTAAGGATGTGAGCATCATCCATGCTCTATTGACAGGAGAGGAGCCGTTGTCTTTTGCTTGGATTATAATGGACGATTTGTGGAACATGTACAACACGCGAGAGAGACGTGTGATTCCTCTTATGTGGCTGTTGTCTAAGTTTCTGCAAGTAAGAAGGGCTGTTGCTGAGACCACTTCAACAAAGATCATCAAGGAAAGTAGTTTGTGGATTAAGGCTATCTCAATGAAAGGCATTATGTTTAGAGAAGTGGATGAGGGGTACGAGATATATGATACTAAAAAGAAGAAGGGGGTAGTGACGCCATATGCTGAAGAGGAGAGGACAGAACGGCAGCAGAGTTGAGCTGTCATGAGAGGTGAAGTAGGTGATTTAAGCAATATTGTGCAAATGTTGTCCAACTTGAGCACAGAGATGACCAGTATGAGGAATGAGCAAAGAGAGAGGTGTCAGAAGCAGGATAGGATGATGGAGGAGCAACAGAGGCAAATTAACTGGTTGCAGTCAGAGGTAGGAGCACAAAGAAGGCATCTGGATGACATCTATTTAGGTGTGAGTGTACAGCCAGCAGTGGCAGTATGCTGATGAGGTGCGGCATTACACAGATTACAAAGCAGATCTGCCTTACACACAATATGAAAGGTATCAGACTCCAAACTTTGAAACCATTGCAAGGGGCATGGGCAATCCAGTGGGTCATCCTGCTTTGGAACCATTTCATCAACCCCCATCTACACCACACGTAAGGGATCAACAATGATTTGCAGCATACTTCAGTGGTATCTTTGGGCCACCATCATAGAGAGGAACCGCAAAATATGCTCTAATATCTGGTGCTTTCGTTTCATTTCTGTTCTTTCAAGTTTGTTGCATTCTTAGTTTCTTAAGTTATCTTTAGGTTGTTTGGTTTCATTTATGTTTGTTAGTGTTGTGGTAGTATCATGATCATCCTTGACTCCTTACATCTAGATTATCTCATGCAAGTATTGGAATAAGGGTGCAATGGGGTAAGTGAAGTGGATTTCATAGCTTTAAAGGTTGGAAATTTGATATGCTAAAATGTGTGTGCAGATGGAAGCTGAGTGTTTAGCATGATAAATCTTGGTTAATTTCTGTCTAATGAGTCTTTGGAATTGATGGCCATAAGGGGGAGAGTGAACAATGCATAGCACAGAGAAGAGAAAGAAGAAGAAAAAAATGAATAAGCTAACATGTGGCGTAGTAAGTTCGGGAAATTAAGTCTGTGGGGTACTATCATGCCTAATCACCTAAGACCGTTTGGTTTGGGATCGATTGACCCAACTCCCGTTACATGGAATTATTAGAAAGTCATGACTACAAGTGTTAGTGAAAAGAAAAGTAAAGAGAAGAATGCAGTGACATAAAAGTATGCATTTGAGCTTAAAGTAAATCAGCTCGTAACCTTGAGCTAAAAATTGATTCCTAAGGATTTATTGTGAGGGAAAAGACCTTTGATTGAAAGATGTTAGCACTTGAATTTCTATCTTATCACCGTTCTTAGCATTCCAGGAGTTCACACTTTCAATGTTAGAGGATTCAAGTCGGTTATTCCCTTTGTCTCTGTTCTGATGCCTTGTTCGGGACGATCAAGGTGTAAGTTGGGGAGGTTTGATCAGTGATATTAATCACTTACGTTTTTGTGTGTTTTTGTTATGTTTTAGTGTGTTAAATGCAAGAAAATTGGCACTGTTAATGTAATTAATTTGTTGCAGTTGTTTGGCAAGAAAAGTAAGCAAATTGGTAGCTGGAAGACTGAAAAAAGTACAGGGCGTCCAAGGCAGCGTCCCAGACGCCGAAGGAGCGTTCGAAGTGGACGATTACAGAAGCTGAGCGTCCTGATGGCAAGGTGCGGCGTCTTGGCCAACATCCTTGATGCTTGGGTCGACGCTGGTGCGCCAGTTGCTGCGAGAGGAGTGCTTTTGAGGGAAACGGTTACCACATTTGAGGGGTTCGCATGTTGAAGAACACACACTCGGAAAGCAGTTTTCTGGAGGAGCAAGAGGAGAAAACAACAAGAAGGATGTTTGGTAGTTAGTATGTATTTATTTATGTCAATCGTTGTTTGTGTGCTAGTCCAAGCTATGCTTGGCTAAATACATTGTGGTGTTTGTTCTTAAGTTTCCATATTATGGCATGAACGAATGTTAAGTTGAGTGCAGTTTCTATTTATGCTTAAAGGGGTTTTGGATCATATTTGTGAATGAATGAATGGTTGTTAAACAATGAGTATTGTATGTAACAGTGTATAGCGATATCATTAGTTGTGCTAACTCAGTACAAAAGGGAAAGACAATTAATTGACTCGCATATGTTGTCTTAAGAATATTGGTTGTGGAGACTAATTCATTTATATGGAAACTGTTATCTGGAATACATTTGAACGAATGAACTTGATTAGACCATGGATGTGTGTGGAACAGTTTATATCAACATCATTGGTTGTGCCAACTTCCTATGAGGGAGAAAGACAACGAAGCGAGTGATATACGTTGTCTTCAGAGCATAAATTATGAACTCGAGTTTGTTCCCATAAAATTGTGTCTTTAACATTATGAACTGCCATGATATGTATAACAAGAGAGCAAGCTCCCATTATCCTTAAGTGAAACTCTTTAACTCAATTTCTTTGGGTTAGAACGCAATAGTAGTAATCGATAGTAGTTTGTTAATTAAAAGCAAATGATTACAATTTTAATCCAAACAGTCTCTAAAGCTAAGTTAACGACCTGACTTTCCCTATGGATTCGATCCCACTTACCGTATGTATATAGTGTGTTTGGGTTATTATTGATACTCATACGACTGGGTCCATCAGGAAACAGGTCTTGAACCAACCAGGCTATGCACTAAGAAAGCCAGATTGTCCTTAACCTCAGCTAACTGAGCAAGGCAGGTTTCAAGAGAATATGATTGAGAGGTGGTAGAGGCTGAAAGAATTGAGATAGAAGCTCTGTTTGTGTCACTGAACATTAGACTTATGAGCTGTACCAGAGTGATATTGATTAATTTGTCAGGATCTAAAATATGAATTACCAAGACTAACTGATTTGAATTTATCAGAGTATAAATCAATAATCTTGCTTTGAATCAAAGTTTAATCAAGAAGTTTGCGGAATAACACTTAATTATTTTGACAAAAACTTTCAGAATCAATAATAAATAAACACACAGGAATTAATCAAGACTGTTTGTATTGCTGAATTCATCAATTACAATCACCTCTAATCTGTTTGATTAGACGAAGAACACAAACTGTTCTTAGGGTTTTACAACCTTAGAGGCTTATGAAAACTTAATCAATAAAGCAATTACAGACTCAAAATATGCAGAAACTCCTTATACAATAGGACGACCTATTCTCTGTATTTATATTGCTTCTTGATATGTTTCCTTGACGAACTATGACTTCTTTGATAGTAGATATGCTGGAATCTTCATGTAGATATCGTTTCCTGAAAATCAGCACTTTCTGTTTCTGAAACTGTTGAGCAGCTTGAATCTCTTGACAGCGTGAACTGAGCAGCTTGAGTAGTTTTGCTCTGGCAGCTTGAACTTTTACACTGGCAGCTCGAGTTTCTTCAACTAGCAGCATGAACTTTGGATTTACAAGTAAAATCTACTAACAGTCTGAGAAGTCTAAACTAACAGCTTGAATGTACTTAAACTATTTCCCAACAATCTCCCCCTAACTTAAATTCTTTACACAAGACTTTAAGTTCTATACAAGAATTGGAAATGAATAAGTAAACTGTTATTTACAAACCAAGGCTTACAAAAACTCACAACTGTGCAAGTTTATGATCTATAGCCTTCAAAAATTCTTTCTTCATCTCTTCTTTATCACAAGATATTCTAGCTGACTTAATTTGCAGCAGCATATCTTTTGAAAAATTGTAAAAATCAAGATTGAAGAAGATACCAGATCCATCTGTGAATTTGATTCTGAATGTCTTTGACTTGACAAACAGATCAATCTGCTTGATCTTTTTCCCTTTCTTTTCAGCATCTTCTATCTCTTGTCTTGCAAACTCAGGGTCAACCACTGTACTTAGATCTTTGATGAGTTGCTTGACTTGTGGAAGAGCAGACCTCACTTGTGTAACTGACCCTATATTGTACATCTTTATCAATTCATCTCTGGTCAGCTTCTGTACTATCTGCCAAAAAGTGTCATACTCCTCTTCAGGTCCAGACTCTCTTCTGATTACAAACTTTATTCTCAAGTCACGGTCATCCAGTGACTTAGCAAACCAGTAGTTGATTTGAGGCTTTGTAAAATCATGCTGATCAATCAGCTTCTCTATCTCCATAGCCTTTTGTAGTTGTTGCTCAAAGAGCACCCTTTTAACCGATGAAGGAATAGAGACAACTGCTTGATCAGAGGGAGCAGGTGCACTGGCACCAGCTTCAGCTTGGACTGATTGGGTTGATGGTTGGACTTCTTGGGATGGTTGAGCTTCTGGAGAGACTTGTGTTCTCTGTCTTTTGTCCATCTCCTTATCATGAATCTCCTGCAGCCTTTCAGTAGACATGGACTGAGCCATTTTCTTTGGAATACCTGCTGCAAAGGCAGAATTTATAAGAAATCTTCTATGCTCAGCCTTGGAGTGCCCTGTTGGCATCTTTCTCTTCCTTGCTCCTTGCTTGACCACAAACCCCTTTAAGTAATTACCTAAAGTCTCATCATCATCCATTGGGGTTTGGGCTTGCTGCTCTAATTCTTTGTCTTGTTCTTCTGCTAATTTTCTGGCAACTTCAGCATCAAAGGCAATTTGGGCTTCTTTTGAAGAAAATTTATGCTTTGGAGACTCAATAAGAATGCCCTTGCCCTTGTCTTTTGTAGCAGATGTTGTAGCTTGGACTGTGCTTGATGGAGCTTGAATAGCTTCCCTGATTACAACTCCAGTGGCTTTTGAAGGAGCAGCTTGAGTTTCTAGGCTAACAGCTTGAGAAGCTGTTGGGACTGCTAGCCTAGAAACTGGAACTGTTGGTGCTGCTTGGACTGTTGTTGTTGGAGCTGCTTGGACTGATTTGGGAACCTCCTGATTCTCCCCATTTTTGGAAGCATTGGTTTGGTCAGAAGGACCCACAACCTTTGCCCCTTGGGTTTGAATCATCTGCTCTAATTTCACAATTTTATTTCCACAGAGAGTGAAGCCTCTGTGTAGATAATCCATACGCTCATTTTGAGCAGCCTCTGCCTACCTGAGAGCAAAAATTTGAGCCCCCTGTGCAGCAATGATGGACATTTGATGGTCCAACATAGCTACAACAGGTTTGAGCCTGGGATCCGTTAAGAGCATTTGTTGCAGACTAGCCTCAAGATCAGAGAACACCTGAGGTGTTTGTGATCTATCACTGACATTAAGACCAGAGGTAGAAACTTCTGGGCCCCTCTTTTCTTGGTTCTGGGGACTTCCAGCTTGTGTTTGCACACTTGCTGTTGCCATGGGCGTGGTCTTAGCTATGTTGGCACTGTCCTGTGCCTCTTGTGCAGAGACATTAGTAGTGCCAGCCACAGAACCCATATGAACCATCTCTGAAGAGATGTTCACCTCCTGAGAGAGGATGAGAGTTTCCTCAATGGGTTCCCTTTGGATATTCTGTGCAGGAGTATCCTCCTGCACAGGGATATATGGCTCTTGCTGATGGGAGGAGGAGGAAGGAGCTCCTGGTCCCCTTTTTCTTTTGTATAAGTATCTGAGTGGGCGTGTTGGCTGTACAAAAGGATCAGAGGGAGTTTGTGTATCATGAGGAGGGGGTTGGGGTCCTGGGGGTGTAGCAGTAATGATGGGCTGAGCCTGCTCAGGACCCTCTCCTCTGTGTTGTGGAATGATGTTCATCATTGCAGAAGGCAATGGAACATCAACACTCAAAAAAATTGGCACTATGTTTTAAAAGTCTCTTTATAGAGGGTAGTGAGTGCCTGTGGGAAACATGTATCCGTTTATGTAAATGAGAAGATGTGCAGGTGTGTGCAATGATTTCTGCTAAAAATCTAGGATACATCAAAAATTTCCCACTCTTTAGGGAATGATGCCTTAACATCCCCTGAAAAATCATGTTGGAAAAATTGAATCGTTGGCCTGTTGAAAAGCACACTAAGGCAGTGGCAATGTTAGATGAAAATTCAGACCAACCAGTTCTTTTGGGGCTAATGCACTGCTGAAGTATATGTACAAGAAATTTCCATTTAGGAGAAAAATGGGCTTTTAAGAAAGTAAAAGAATCAGCAGGACCCCTATAACCAATATTGAAAAGACCTGTATGTAAAGCATCAAGGGTTAGGTCGGTTATACCTGTGGCATCTTGAAGATGCAAGTGATGTCGGATGGATTCCTCAGCGATATGGATATCAGTTCCATCAATCTTGGAAAGGAGGGTAGGCACTCCATTGATGGTTTGAACAGATGCATGGTTCCAAAACTGTTCTATATGGGAGATGTATATAGTAGGGAACGGTTGGAGTTCAGCATGTTTCAGAGTGTATGGGAGGCAGTTGTGTTCTTTTACGAACTCCATGGATGAACAAACGATGGTTTTAGGGTTTGAAAGAAGAATGTGTGATTCGTTCAGAGAGAAAGCAGAAGGCCGTGGAAGAAGAATATGTAACTGGTAGTTACAACTTGAACGAAACCGGGACCTTTAAAGGTTTCGAAAAGTTGGGTCCCGCGCACACATTTTGAAAATTACCCAAATACCCTGCACACTTTGACTAATCAAGTGAAAATAACTAGCAGTCCGAGAAAATGAACTAGCAGCATGAGAAAATACTCATGCTGTTAGTGTAAAATTGTGCAACTTTTCAATGGAACAGTGTCTCCCCCTTAAATTAGCATACTGAGTAGATAATAATGAAAAACCAATTAATCCATGTTTACCATACCAATATTTGATACTAGGAAAGTGAACCTTCCTATATCAAAAGGTTTTGTAAATAGATCAGCTAGCTGATCATCTGTATGTATTTTGGTAACTTGGATTAACTTCTTTTCATTACAATCTCTGATGAAGTGAAACCTGATTTCTATATGCTTGGTTTTTGGGAATTTCACTGGGTTTTGCACAATGCTAATTGCACTTGAATTGTCAATATAAATAGGAGTGGATAAGAAATTCATACCATAGTCTCTTAGCTGATTTTGAATCCACATTACCTGGGAGCAACAGCTTGCAGCTGCTACGTATTCTGCTTCAGTGGATGATGTGGAGACAGTTGTTTGTTTTTTGCATTGCCAAGAGACCAGTCTTGCTCCTAAGTATTGACATCCACCAGTTGTGGATTTCCTGTCAATGTTGCAACCACCATAGTCACTGTCAGAATAAGCAGTTAGTTCAAAAGGAGAGTCTTTAGGATACCATAGGCCTAAATGTGGTTGGCCTTTAAGATATCTAAAGATTCTTTTAACAGCAACCAAGTGAGAATCATTTGGAGAGCATTGAAATCTAGCACACACACAGATAGCAAACATAATATCAGGTCTTGAAGAAGTTAGATACAGGAGAGATCCTATAAGGGATCTGTATAGATGAATGTCCACATCTATGCCATCTTTGTCTGTATGGATCTGTTTATGAGGATCCATTGGAGTGCTTGCAACCTTTGTGTCTTGATAGCCAAACTTTTCCAGTATGTCGTTGACATACTTTGATTGACTTAAGAATAGACCAGTAGGCTTCTGTTTAACCTGCAGCCCTAGAAAGAATGTGAGTTCCCCCATTGAACTCATTTGAAACTTTTTGTGCATTAGGGCCTCAAATTCTTTGCACAAACTATCATTAGTTGAGCCAAAGATGATGTCATCAACATAGATTTGGACAAGAAGAATCTCAGCTTTGATGGATTTAGTGAAAAGTGTTTTGTCCAGAGTGCCTCTCTTGAATCCATTCTGTAGAAGATATGATGACAGTGTGTCATACCATGCTCTGGGGGCTTGGTGAAGACCATAGAGAGCTTTGTCTAGCTTGTACACCCTGTCTGGATACTTGTAGTCTTCAAAACCAGGAGGTTGACACACATACACTTCCTCTTCAATTGTCCCATACAGGAAAGCAGACTTAACATCCATTTGATACACTTTAAATCCTTTGAAACTTGCATATGCTAGAAATAGTCTGATGGCTTCAATTCTTGCTACTGGAGCAAAGACATCATCATAATCTATTCCTTCTTCTTGAGTGTACCCTTGTGCTACTAGTCTTGCTTTGTTCTTGATGACTATCCCTCTCTCATCCTTCTTGTTTCTGAACACCCATCTTGTACCTATTGCTCTCTTACCTTTAGGAAGATCCACCAGAGTCCATACATTCTGAATTTTGAACTGTAAAAGCTCTTCTTGCATGGCTTCAATCCAGGATGAATCTTTTAATGCTTCTGATGCCTTTTTGGGTTCTAGTTGAGACATGAAACAGGCATGTTCAAAAGCAGCTAGACTGAATTCAGGAACTGATTGTTCAGCAGCAGCAGTCTCATTGTGAACCATTTTCCTTGTTTGAACAGGAGTGCTTGGATCACCCAGTATTTGATTGAGAGGGTGATACTTGTGAACTCTTAGTGTGGGCTCTCTCTCTGTTTGAAAAGAAGTTCCAAGGTTTGTATCATCTCCATCAGAACCAGTGAATGGTTCAGTTTCTGGAACAGCTTGAGTTTCTAGGCTAACAGCATGAGAAGCTGTTGGGACTGCTAGCCTAGAAACTGGGACTGTTTCCTTTTGTGATGGAGCTGTGCTGTCAGGACTTGGGAATGGCACTTCAGTGTCTGGATTTGCATTAAGTGGAGCATTCAGGACCCCTGGAGGATCACATGACAGAAGTGGTAGAGTGGTGAAATCATCCCAACTTGTTGAATCTGCAGCAGTCTGAAACTTTGTGCCAACAGCATGAGAAATTGTATTGGCAGCATGAGAATTTGTGTTAGCAGCTTCAACCCTGTATGCATCAGCTTCTGCAGTATACTCAACAAAGCTCAGAGAATTTGTTAGTGAATCTAAATCAAACAACCAATCAGGACCAGTGCCTTTGATATTAGCAGTATTTTCATTAAATTCAACATTGGCACTTTCTTCAATTGTTTTAGACACACTGTTGTATACTCTATAGGCTTTGCTTTGAGTTGAGTATCCTACAAAGAATCCTTCTTCAGCCTTACTCTCAAACTTCCCTAAGTGAGTCTTAGTGTGAAGAATAGTACATGGGCATCCAAAAGGCTTGAAGAAAGCTATTAGGGGACTTCTGTTATGGAATAACTCATAGGGAGTTTTTCCTTGAGATTGGACAACTTGAACCCTATTTAGAACATTACAGGCTGTATTAACAGCTTCTGCCCAGAAAGTCATTGGCAGATTTGAATCAGCTAGCATTGTTCTAGCAGCCTCAATTAATGTTCTATTCTTTCTTTCAGCTACACCATTTTGCTGTGGTGTTCTTGGTGCACTATATTGTCTAGCAATGCCTTTGGACTCACAGAAACTGTTTAGAATTTGATTTTTAAATTCAGTTCCATTGTCTGATCTTATCACCTTAACTTTGGAATTGGATTGGTTTTCTATCTTAAGGATAAAAGACTTAACTAGCTCAGCAGTTTCATCTTTGGACCTAAGAAAGTAAACCCAAGTAAATCTGGTGAAATCATCAACAATGACTAAACAGTATGCCCTTTTATTCAAACTCAAAACAGATGTTGGACCAAATAGATCCATATGTAACAACTGAAGAACAGATGAGATTGAATTTACTTCTTTGGCCTTATGAGAAGTTTTGTGTTGCTTACCTTTAAGACATGCTACACAATGATCATCACAAATGAACTCCTTTTGTGGTAATCCTCTTACCAGATTCTTTTTAACTAAATCATTCATGGACTTGAAGTTCATGTGACACATCCTTCTATGCCAAAGAGCAGACTCATTTGATGATGCTTTGGATATTAAACAGCTTAAAGTATTTGATTTAGTCAAGAGATCTGTGTCCAGGCAGTAAACATTGTCCTTTCTTGGTGTTCTAAGTAAAACAAGATTTTCAGGAACTTTGAAATCCTTTGAAAGAACAATGCACTCAGAATCTGTGAACAGAACAATGTTTTGTTTGTCACAGATTTGAGAGACACTCAATAAATTGTACTTAAGCTGTTCAACATACAGAACATCATGGAATGTCATGTTGCCTGCATTAACAGTACCTTTACCTGTAACCTTACCTCCTTTTGAGTTGCCTCCAAATGCAACAAAACCTCCATCAAAACCTTTGAAATTTGACAAGCATTCAGAATTGCCTGTCATGTGCCTAGAGCATCCACTGTCCAGATGCCATCTTGTTCTATGAGGAGACCTGTGGTTGCCCTGCACAAATAACAGCTTAGTTAGTAGTGGAGTAAACCCAAACCAAATTGGTTTTGGGTTGGCCTTGTACATTGACATAACTAAAAACTGTTTTTGACTTCTTATATTTGGTGAGATCTACTGATGGAGTCTTTGGAGAGTATTTTGTGATAATATGAGGTATCCAACTATTTTGATCATCTTTTCTTCTGACAGTCTCAGATGATTCACTAGCAGCTCCAGTTTGATGCCCAGCAGCTTGAGCTGTGTTTGTAGTGCTAACAGTTTCAGTTTTTGCACTAACAGCATCAGATTTTGACTTAGCAGTCTGATCTTTTGCATTAGCAGTGTGAGCAACAGATTTGTCCTTGACACACCACATTTGTTTAAAACTTGATTTAGGCTTTGCCAAAACTTGTTTTTAATGTGTGGACTGTTTTTTATTAACTTTTGAAAATATGTGATCAACTGTTTTCTTTGGAGCTGCTGTGGAAGGTTTCACTTTTGAGTGCTTTGCCTGAATAGGATTTGATTTTGTGTGATGCACAGTCTGTTTTGCAACAGATGGTTTGTAAAAACAATCCTTAGCTAAGTGAGTCTTCCTTCCACAGTGAAAACATCTTTTGACAGTTTGAATTGGAACACCAGACTTTTCTGTCAATTTCTGGTTCTTGTTCCTCTGATTTCCTCTTACCTACTGTTGTTTAGGAAACTTTTGAACACCATGCTTTTGGCATGTGCAGATAGAAACCGTTTTACCTCTTTTAGTTCCTTTTGATGAAGATGCAGTATTACAGTTAGAATGTACAGAAACTTGTGGAGTAGCATTGCATACACTCATCTTCTCTTTTCCTTTCTTACTGGGAACTTGGACCTCTCTGGGTGCACTCTTTGTGTCACAGTCTCTATTTTGACTCTTATCTTCCTTTAATTCAGGACTGTTATCAAGGATAGGATCTACAATAGTCATAGACTCATCTAGTGGTTCATTGACAAGTCTATCAGCAACCTCACTCATTGGATGAATGTACTTGTTATTGTATGGAGGTAGAGTAGCTCTATATCCTATTCATTCTTTGGGATTGACCTGAGATTTCATTCTATCTTTGAATTGAACTTCCATTAGGTGTTCTAGCTTTTGATTTGCTAACTTGAAGTTTCCTAGATCTATGTTAACAGATTCTAGCTTCTTATTAGCCTCAAACACCTTTTGTTCAGTCTCTTCTACCTTTTTATTTAGAGATTCTATTTTCTTATTTAGCTCCTTTTTCTCCCACTCATGATAGGTTCTATCATACCCCATTTGAATCTCATTGTCCTTATAATCATTTATCTGTTTTTCCAGATCTTCTATGGCCTGCATGTATTCATATCTCCTTTCTTCCATCTTAGCTAGAGTTTTGCACATGCTCTCATTATGATCTCTGTACTTTTTAACCATATTTTTGCATGATTGAGAGCAGAGTTTAGAATTTACCTCAGATGGTAGTTCAGTGGAGGAGACATTTGATGTTTCTGCCATAAGTGCTTGATTTTGAAATTCTTCCTCTGTCTGATCACTCCAGTCAAACACATTGTCTTCTTGAGAGACAAGTGCTGTGGATGATGATGCTTGGATGGGCTGTGGAGTCCTTGATGGCTGTTGACCTTGAGATCTACATTCTCTGGCAAAGTGACCAAGCTTATGGCATTTATAGCATTCCACTTTTGATTTATCAAAAGATGGTTTGCCTTCTGTCTTGGCTTGAAAGTTGGCCCTACCAGTTCTTTTCAGAAATCTTTTGGCTCTCATGGTCAGCATTGCATGTTGCCACTTTAAATCCATCTCTTCAAGATCATCTGGATGAATTTGTTCCAAGTCTTCAACATTTAGAGCAAATAATCCATCATTGGCAACAAAAGCCTCATAGTGAGTTTCAGCAGAATTGCCATCACCACCTGAAAAAGAATCACAGTTATTAGATTTTTCAGAAGACAGAAGAGCAGTGTTGTGATTATAAGAAAAGGATTTCTTTTTAGCATCAATCTCAGTCTCAAACACTCTTAAACTGTTATACAGATCATCCAATTCTATCTCATCAAGAGTGTCTTTTGTTCTCCATTGTGCAGCATAGACTGTCCATTCTTCTCCAAGAGATCTGAGAAATTTTCTGTTGACTTCATCTTGATCCAGATTGACCTTTGCACTTTCCAGTTCACTTATCAGTTTGTTGAACCTGTCAAAGATTTGAGTAAGGTTTTCATTCTTGCCACCAGAAAAGTTTTCATACTGCTGTTTCAAGAGGTCCTTTTGATTTCTCTTGGTACTGGCATTACCAGCAAACCTCTTCTCTAAGGCATTCCAAAGAGAGTGAGCAGTATAAAACTTTTTGAACTGATGTTGATAAGCATTAGGAATGGCTATTTGTAATAGTGTAAGTGCTTTCACTTCATTCATTCTAGCCTTCCTTTCAAGTTCAGTTTTTGGAGGAGTTTTGACTGGTTTCCCCTCATCATCAAGTTCTGGATCAACTACAGGAGGAAATTCAACAGCTTCCCATATGGCATAATCAATGAATTGAATATGCTGTTGAATCCTGAGTTTCCACATCTCAAACTCAGTGGGCTTGAGCATAGGCACTTTGAGTCCTTGCCCAGATCCACTGCTGCTATTTTCAAATTCCATTGTAAAAGATTAAAAATTTAAAAGAAAGTTTTTGACTTTGAAAAACAAAGAGTAACCTGGTTTGAAAAACCTGATTTGAACAACCTGGTTTGACAAACCTGGCTCTGATACCACTTGTCAGGATCTAAAATATGAATTACCAAGACTAACTGATTTGAATTTATCAGAGTATAAATCAATAATCTTGCTTTGAATCAAAGTTTAATCAAGAAGTTTGCGGAATAACACTTAATTATTTTGACAAAAACTTTCAGAATCAATAATAAATAAACACACAGGAATTAATCAAGACTGTTTGTATTGCTGAATTCATCAATTACAATCACCTCTAATCTGTTTGATTAGACGAAGAACACAAACTGTTCTTAGGGTTTTACAACCTTAGAGGCTTATGAAAACTTAATCAATAAAGCAATTACAGACTCAAAATATGCAGAAACTCCTTATACAATAGGACGACCTATTCTCTGTATTTATATTGCTTCTTGATATGTTTCCTTGACGAACTATGACTTCTTTGATAGTAGATATGCTGGAATCTTCATGTAGATATCGTTTCCTGAAAATCAACACTTTCTGTTTCTGAAACTGTTGAGCAGCTTGAATCTCTTGACAGCATGAACTGAGCAGCTTGAGTAGTTTTGCTCTGGCAGCTTGAACTTTTACACTGGCAGCTCGAGTTTCTTCAACTAGCAGCATGAACTTTGGATTTACAAGTAAAATCTACTAACAGTCTGAGAAGTCTAAACTAACAGCTTGAATGTACTTAAACTATTTCCCAACATAATTCTTGCACATCTTCAAAGCCTGATGCCACAGTGTTGGAAAGAGATACCACTAAGGTATTCAAAGAGGCTAAAGTGGAGGGCAGTGAGATAGAACAGGTTTTAGCAACACTTGACAGTTGTTGGGAAATAGCTGCCAAGCTGGACACAGAGTCCTGTTGGTTGGATAGGAGAGATGAAAGTGAGGAGGAGAGTTGTTGCAGCTGTGCAGTGAGTGCAAGCAGCTGAGAAGAATAGTCAGGTTGTGAAGAGGGGGTTGGAAATGATGACTTGAACGAATCAAGAAATTCGGCAAGCTGTGTAGACACGGAGTCTGTAATGGTAGATGGAAGGGTGGTCATAGAACTTTCTAAAGAACTAACCTTGTTGGACAGCAGAGTAAGCTGTTCCTTAAAGGAAAGATCTTTTGGTGAGGGAGGAGTGTGGGTGGATTGTTTTGATTGAGTGGAGGGAGATGAAGGTGAAGATGGAGGAGTGCTAGGTTCACTTGGTGATGGTAGGGGCACAGTGGACAGAAGTTCCATGCCCTGTGCAAATGTCAAGTGACGCAGTTTAGAGGGATCAAGGATACCTTCAGCAGTGGCTAAACCTGCTTCATGAGGTGAGGTGATGGGGGATTGTTTTTCTTTTCAGTTGCCACTGGGAATGTGACACCTTCATCAAGGACATGCGTGGTTCCCTCAGTAGTGCCTTGGTTTTGAGGCACTTCTTCATGGGGAGAAGTAGTGTGTATTTCAACATCAGTAGTGGTGAAAACTGGTGATGGAATTTGCACTTGGGGAAAAGCTTCACCAAAGGGTTGTTCTGCACCCTAAGGATCATCAGCTTGGGGTGTTGGTCCTTCAGCAGCTGTTGGGGATTGAACAGAGCTGCATCACGAGGAGCAGAATTTGAAGGCTGATCAGTTGGTGGACTTGCACCAACTGTTTTGGCACCTTGTGCAGACTCAGGGTGTGAAGGAGAAATATGAGTAGGGGACAGTGTGGACTCAGTGTGGAGTGAAGAGGGCTCCTGTCTTTCAATATCCTCAACCTGCTGAGAGGAATGGATAGTTGATGTGGTTGTCTCCATTTGGACAACTGGTTCCTGTTGGGAGGAACCAGAGGGCTCTGGCTGACTCTGGGTTGACTCAGGCTGGAGTGAAGCAGGCTCCATAAAGGGTGCACCTTCTCCCAAAATAGGAGAAGGGGATGCATCGGGGGTTGATTCTTTTTTAACTGACTCTTGTTGGGATGGGTCAGAGGGCTTTGTTGAGTGGGTAGGCTAGTGGTTTTCTTTCAGGCTAAGGATTTCTTCCTTTGCCTGGAGTAGGAGATGGGAGAGGATAGAGAAGAAGGTTGTTGTGTTTGGACTGGAGGTGAGACTGAGCTAGAAACATGTGGTGTAACCTGTTCCATAGTCTCAGATGGCACAGAGCCACTAGCCACAAAGGCTACTGGTTCAACAAATGAATCTGGGGGAACAACTTGCTCCCCCTCAAGCACAGAGACTGAGGGAGCAGACTTAGTTGTTTTGGCCTTCTTGGTGACAGGCCCAGCTTCAGCAGACTTCAAGGCACGTTTTGCCATTTTAGTCATTGATTTGGATTTTCTTGTGGGAGCAGGAATTGGATCCACATCTTGAGTAGAAGGTCCTTGCACTAACCAAGTATCCTCCTCACTGGAGTTGAGAGAGGAGGATCATCAGCAAACACTGGAGCATGAAATACATTGTTTCCAATGACAGGAAATACTATAGACTTGAGTAGTGGTTGAGATGGTTCAGTCTTTCACCACAAACATGCTTGAATATAAGACTCAGGAACCTGGGGTATCTTACAGCAGGGGGACGCTATTCTTGTTCCATAAAGGCCCTCAGATTGGAAAAGATCCATTTGGCCATATTCAAGGTGGTTACATCCATAAACTGCAATGCTATTTGGACTTCATCTCTGCTAAGCTAATCAAGCAAACCAACTTTACAGCTAAAACTCATCACCATAGAGGCAAAGAGGAAACTATAAGTTGGTGCAAGCTCTTTTTTGAATAGAGTAGCACCCACCCTTAGTGTAGAGACACCACAACAGCGTAGAAGATTTGTCATTTGTTGATCCTTTGGCTGTGGTTTATCATATTTTTCAAGAAAAGGAAGATGAAGTATCTCCTGAAGAAGAGAAACAGAGTCATAAGAACAGGTGTAACAGAACTCATAAACCATTTCTTGATACATGACACCTGGGGTGGCTGTCATGGCATAGTTCAAAGGGTGAGCCTTCAGGAATTCAACCATCTGTTCATAGCCTTTCCCAACATAGTTTTTGGGAATGATTAGGTTTGCCACATAGTTTGTGGGTTTGATGGTCAGAAGGGTGGTGACTGATGGGAGTTTTACAACATCAGCATAAAGGAATGCAGGTACAAGAGGAGTATTGGAGGCCATTTTTAAAGTGGATGAAACCCACAAACTATGTGGAAAACCTAATCATTCCCAAAAACAATGTTGGGAAAGGCTATGAACAGATGGTTGAATTTCTGAAGGCTCACCCTTTGAACTATGCCATGACAGCCACCCCTGGTCTCATGTATCAAGAAATGGTTTATGAGTTATGGTACACCTATTCTTATGACTCTGCTACCAAAACCATCCGAGGAACCATTCTCAACAACACTCAAGTTGTTGAGATCACTACTGCTCTTCTTCAGGAGGTACTTCATCTTCCTGTTCTTGAAAAATATGATAAACCACAACCGGAGGATCAACGAATGGGTTTTGGTATATATGGTCGCAGAGGGTATAGGTATATATGGTCGCAGTGGGGAAGAAGATGAAGATGAAACAGTAGTAGTGGGTATTTATAGGATTTGAATGTGAGATAGTGGGAGAGAGAAAAAATGGGTGGTTGATTTTGATGACTAACGAAAGAGAACGGTTTCCACGTCAGCACGTTTGTCATACCAACTTGACACTTTATCTCCATTCAAACACGTAAAACATATTATCCATAGGTAAGTAAGATAAATAAATACATAATATTTGTAACTTAAATGTGAAGTAATGTTAATTAAAAGCTGATGTTCAAAAATTGTTGTTCAAACTTGTGATGAAAGTATTTCATCCAAAACTGATCATTATGTAATCTGTCTATGAAACTTGTATAGTTATATGGGAACAAGTTTCAATGTGAAACCTGTTCAAAAACTGAACAGATTACAAGGCTTGCCTTGTATGACAAAATGCAGAGTGAGCAGGTTTCAGGTTTAGACAACCAAACAGGTTTGAAAGAAAAACTTAGTTTTGAAAAACTTGTTGTTTTGTCAAACCTGTCCAAATCTTTAAAAAACTGGCTAAGTACAGAGCTGGTGAAGCCTGTTCTGTCAAAGCTGTTTTGTAAGATTTTATCAGATTCGATCAAGTAGCCTTAGGACATCAATGACACTTAGTCACGTTTATTTAACATTCCCAACTTGCACACAAGGGAATTAAACTGTCACATCCTTGCTTTAATCATGCTTGCAAAATCCCAGGAATAAATAACAATTGCCATAATCATTATAATAAGTCTAAAGCTTGCATAAATCTAAACAAAGTATTACAACAAGTCATGCACTACATGTGCTACAAGGTTACAAGACTAAGTGGTATTACATCACGATAATATTAAAAGCAGCTACCCAGATCCCAAGCATCACAAAGCTATACCACAAGTTGAATAGTGAGCTAAAGTCCTTTGGCTATTCAGAATATAGACCAAAGCAGATGGGCCAACTTGTTCTGTACCTTTGCTTGTAAAATTTGAGTAGTAATTGTAAGCTAATTGCTTAGTGAGATAACAGAAATTCATGATGCATGTAAGATATGTGGCTAAAATAGTTATGCCTATAAAGGCTGCTCAAATATCATGCTTGCTTTCTTGTAAATGCTTATACCAGAGTGAATGCTTGCACAAATTGAGACATTGCACGCTGAAAAAGAAAATGCTACCACTAGGGTTACAGCTTCCGATGATCAGTCGGTGATACGAGGCTAGCTACCCGCATAAATGCTTGGGATAGTGGTGAACATCAGAATTGGTTGCAGTAATGTATAATGCTTATGAAATGCACAAAGAAACGCTTAAACAAGTCTTGTTGTATAATATGCTGAAAGATAAGCAAATAGCAGTAACCTTATGCATAGTAATAGATCAGATGTGAGATCTGGCTAAGCTGGGCACCGCCTGTACCTCAGTGTTCGCCTTCACTCACATAAGCTCTATTGAAGGTCAAAGAAGGCATACAGAAGCAAAGTATGTCTCAATTACATAAAATAAATGTAAACATGAATAACTGTTACTCACAGTACTGTTAAATGCTTGCACCAATATTTAATGTTTTATGATACTCTGAAACGCTTGCACTGGCTTATGTAGGCTATAAATATAACTTTTTGGCTCAATATGTCTTTGCTCTGATTTTGAAGGCTTTGACACTTTAAATAAGCTGTTATACACTCTGGAATTTAACTTTGACTTATAACCAAATTTATACGCTTTAATTTAATATCTGACGTGCACGGACTGTCTTTATTTTACATTACAAAGTATATAACAAATCAATAAAACTTGCTTATAATTTAAAAGGGTTTTGAACATAAATTATTGCCAAGTGTCTTGTAATTTTTTAACCACAATTAAGTTTGGCCAATGACCACTTAATTGAGCCCAAGCATATATATATATATATATATATATATATATATATATATATATATATATATATATATATATATATATATATATATATATATATATATATATATATATATATATATATATATATATATATATAGGTATATATATACATATATACATATATACATCAACATACATATACATACATACATACATACATATATATATATATAATATATTATATATATTATATATATATTATATAATATATATTAATGTTTCGTTTTTCAAATTTCACAAAGCATACACACACACCACACTCATGTGCGTTATGTTGTAATATATATATATATATATATATATATATATATATATATATATATATATATATATATATATATATATATATATATATATATATATAACTATATATATATATATATATATATATATATATATATATATATATATATATATATATATATATATATATATATATTGTTGCTATTTTCGTGGGTTTAGAAACTACCGAAACCCTTCAAGGTTTCAGTAACCTTCATTAGTTTCAGTATTATGAAAAAAGCTTCGGTAGTTAGGTAAGTTTCGGTACATTCATGGTTTCAGTAATCTTTAAATTTTGGTAGGTTTACATGTGTTTCGGTATTACCGAAACTTGATGCGGGTTTCGGTATTTCTTGGGTCTCGGTTGCCTCCTTGTTTCGGTATTTCTCACTTGGTTTCTTGGTATATACCGAAACCTTTATGGTTTCGGTAGTAGGCTTGCATGCAAACACACACATACGAAACACACAGACATACGTTTTCTTTCTGTTTTCTTCGTTATTCAGCAGCAATTTTAGGGAGTTTAAAGGAGGTTAAATGTTATAAACTCCAACCCAAAACATTTATGCATTCGTTCGATACATGGCCAAAGGCCAAATGGCCCTTCTTGATTCGGTTTTGGCCATAGGGCCGTAACCCACAAAACACACACAGTTCACATACTTGAGTTTTGAGTTTGAATTTACCTCAAGATATTTGTAGATTGTTGCTTGATACTCCATTATAGCATGATTTCTTGAATTTTTTGCAAAGTTTGATGAAGAATCGAGAAGAAGAAGATGAAGAAACCGTATGACTTGAATGGAGAAATACAAAGAATTATTTTGGTGGGTTTAGAAAGAATGAGAAGGTGACCCAAACATTTGGGTATTTAGATTTCTCAATCTTTTCCTATTTCTCATTTAAACCCCATTAGTTCCATCAGACTCAATTTTAAATTTTGCTTCTTTATAAACAATGCACATATATAATTAACTTAATTATAAAATTTATAACTTAATTGCTTTATTTAGCAATTAATTTTTATCAAACTTTCAATTACATCATCAACGGCAATGTCACATAAACACATAATTTAGAAAGCAAGGTGTTACATAAACCTATTTTCGTTAAGAGATTTGGTGAAAATATCTGCAAGCTGTTCTTCTGTGGGAACAAAAGTTACCTCCACATTATCTTTTTGGATGCGATCTTTGATGAAGTGATGTCTGACCTCTATATGCTTTGTTCTAGAGTGGAAGATAGGATTGTTGGAGATGGCTATGACACTTGTATTATCACATAGAATAGGAATTTTCCTATATACAAGGCCATAATCTTCAAGCTGATGCTGCATCCGTAGAATATGCCCACATCAGCATCTAGGAACAATATAGTTAGCTTCAGCAGTAGAAGTAGAAAAAATTTTTTGTTTCTTGCTGCACCAACCGATCAACTTTTCACCAAGGAGTTGACACCCACCTGTTGTGCTTTTTCAATCAAGCCTGCAACCTGCAAAATCAGAATCTGTATAGCCAATTAGATCAAGGCTGGAGTCTTTGGGATACCAAAGACCGAAGCCTGGTGTACCCTTTAGGTATCTGAAGATTCTTTTGACAGCAGCTAGATGTGATTCATTTGGATAAGCTTGAAACCTAGCACATAGACAGGTAGCAAACATTATGTCTGGTATACTGGAAGTTAAATATAACAAGCTTCCTATCATACCTCTGTAAGCTGTTACAGAAACAGGCTTTCCACAGGCATCAACATCCAATTTAACATTGGTTGCCATAGGGGTTTTGATGGGAGAACATTGATCAAATTCAAACTTTTTCAAAATATCCAATGTGTACTTTCTTTTATTTATAAAGATTCCATTTGAGGTTTGTTTAACCTGTATCCTAGAAAGAAAGCCAGTTCACCCATCATACTCATTTCATACTTAGATTTCGTGAGAAGTGAAAAATTCTTGCATAACTGTTCATTAGTAGAACCACATTTAATGTCATCCACATAAATTTGAACAAGCATAATATCAGTTTTCACTTTCTCTATGAATAATGTAGTATCCACTTTACCTCTAGAATATCCATTACTCATAAGGAAATCAGTAAAAGTGTCATACTAGGCTCTTAGAGCTTGTTTCAGTCCATAAAGTGCTTTGTCCAACTTATAGACAAAGCCTGGATGATGTTCATTTTCAAAACTTGGAGGCTACTTAACATATACCACTTCTTGCAACTTACCATTCAAAAATGCACTCTTTACATCCATTTGAAATACGTTCATGCTCTTATGAGCAACATATGCTACAAACAAACGAATTGCTTCTAGTCTGGCTGCTAAAGCAAATGTTTCATTATAGTCAATGCCTTCTTCCTGTCTATACCTTTGAGCAACTAATCTTGCCTTATTTCTAATGACATGACCTTGCTCATCCATTTTATTTCTAAAACCCGTTAAGTGTCAATTATTGTATTTCCTTTAGGCATAGGGACCAACTTCCATACTTTGTTACTCTCAAACTGATTGAGTTCCTCCTGCATGGCAGTTATCCAATTGGCATCTTTTAGTGCATCAACAATTTTCTTTGGCTCCATTAGGGACACAAAACTTGAGAACATACAAAAGTTTCCAAGACTGTCCCATCTTGCATGTACACCTTTATTGATGTTACCAATTATTTGATCATTTGGGTGACACCTGATCTAGTTAGGATCATGTTTCAATGATGATTCCTCTGTATCTTGAGCACCAGTTTCATTTACATCAGATCTTGTAGAACAGCTTTCTTGATTATTAGACACATAGATATCTTGAGCTTATTCATCTGTTGAGGATGAAACATTGTTGCTAAACACATCAACAGAGGATTTAGGGAAATCAGCATTGATTGGTTCTTGACATGGTACATCAACTATATCAGTGCACTTATTGACACAGGGTGTACCAATATAGTCATCATCATGTCCATTGTGGTTAACATGTTCCACTCTAGGTGATGTGGAAGCTTTAGAGTCCTTTTCCTCAGCACTTGAATGCATGAGATCATCAAAGCTGAATTCTCCCGAAACTGATTCAGGAATAGCTTTGGGTGAAGGGTTTACAGACTCTTCAAATATGACATTTATGGATTCATCTACCACCTTGCTTCTGGGGTTGTATACTCTGTAGGCTTTAGAACTGCTGAGTATCCAACAAACACTCCCTCGTCTGCCTTGGGTTCAAACTTAGCCAACTGATCCCTCTGATCCAGAATGAAACAATGGCATCGAAACACATGGAAGTAGCTTATATTTGGCTTCCTCTATTTGAGTAATTCATAAGGAGTCTTATTAAACCTTTTCACCACTAAGGATTTGAGTGAAGCAAGCAGTATTAACAGCTTTAGCCCAAAATGAAGAAGGGAGACTTGATGCACACAGTATTGTTCTAGCAGCTTCTACAAGAGTTCTATTTCACCTTTTAGCAACTCCATTTTGTTGTGAGGTTCTTACAACAGAAAAGTTTTGAGAAATTCCTCTTTCTTCACAGAAGTCCTCAAGTGTACTGTTTTTGAATTCAGTACCATGATCACTTCTAAGATGCTTGACTTGGGCAGAGTTTAGAACTTTCGTCTTTTTGATAAATCCAATAATTTCTTTGGCAGCCTCTCCTTTGGTCTTTAGGAAGATCACCCATGTGTACCTGGAGAACTCATCAACCATTACTAAGGTGTATCTTCTGCCTCCTAGACTTGAGACATTAACAGGTCCAAACAAGTCCATGTGGATTAAGTAGAAAGGTGAATCAATAGAGAAATTATGCTTAGACTTGAAAGATGTTTTTCTTTGCTTACCCTTCTCACAAGCTATGCAGAGTTTATCCTTAACAAAAGTTATAGAAGGCAAACGTGTTACCAACTCTTTCTTACAGAGTTTGTTGATATTCTTGAAATTCAGGTGTGATAGCCTTTTGTGCCATAACCAGTTGAGGTCTGCATTGCTCCTTGAGATGAAATATGTCTCAGTTGTTTGATCATAAGATTTCATATCTACAATGTATACCCATTTATTTCTTTGTGCACACAACATAACCTTCCCTTGAGATCCATTATGTACGCTAGATGCTCATCAAAATTACCCTTGTAACCAGCATCACACAGTTGATTGATGCTTACTAGGTTGTGTTTTAGACCAGACACTTAGGCTACTCTGTCAAAGATTGCATCACCTGCATGAAGAGTTGCATATCCTTCTGTGGATCCTTGGACGTTGTCACCAAAGGTGCAGACTTGAGATGACTCAGTAAATCCTTGCAACCTGTCATGTGGCCAGAGCAACCACTGTCCAGGTACCAAACCTGGTTTGGTTGTTTAACCTGCAGAGTGACATGAGGAAACATTAGTTATTAGGATCAGTTCTCCTTCCTCGTCAACATTTGTTTATGGACCACTTAGATCAACACTAATATTTCCAGTCTGGATTGTATCTGCTGCGATACTCTCCTCAAAGACAAGATTACTTCCAACACTGCTTGATTTTGCAATGTTGGAGCTAACAATGTTAGCTGACCTTATGTCCTCAGTTTCAGGATAGTCCTTGACCATGTGAGTTTTCTTTCCACATTTATAGCATTTTGGCTATGTTTGGTAAGGAGATTTTAAGAGCTTTTAGGAGCTTTCAGTAGCTTTTGTTTTTAGTAAGCTCTACTAAAAAACAAAAGCTTTGTTTGGAAGGAAACATAGAGTTTGCATTTTCTAAAAAATAAGCTCTTTTATAAAAAGCTAGTAGAAGTAGCTTTTGGAAAGCTCTGAAGCTTTTAGTCATACATATTTACTTTTTTACCCTCCTATTAATTATAAACTACCACTTTTAATTAATATTAATGTCCTTTTACATAATTTAATACTAAAAATTACAACTTTATAAAACTAAAAGCTCCAGCTCTTTTAAAAAGCTTCAGCTTTCAAAAGCTTCAGCTACTAAAAGCTCTACCTCTTTTAAAAACACAAAGCTACAGCTAGTTTTGCCAAACATACCCTTTATCTTTTTAGGTTTCTTGAAAGAAGAACTCCCAGAAACACATTCTGGTTTATCTCTGTTGGGTTTATCAACAGGTTTTGCAAATGTTTCATTTGTCTTAGGAAAGCCAACAGGTTGTATGGAAGGTTCAACAGCAACAGCTTTGCGTGTATCTTCTTTCCTCTTTTTGGGAGGACAGAGATCAAATACATGCAATTTAACTATTTTTGACCTTCAACAGGTTTGAAAAACTTATTTTCAACTTTCTCAGTTTGAGCAATGACTTTGCCTTTGCCCTTACTGAGCTGTGATGACTTTTGCCTACTTGTGGTAGTATTGTCATCATGTTTGGTTTTAACAAAAGGTTTTCTTTCATTTATAACCAATTTACCACTATGATTTGAAAACTTATTTAAAACCATAACAGTCTTACTTCCAACATGAGACTTACCCTTGTTGGTTGTGGGCTACTTTCCTTTTGAAAATTTCTTTTCAAAGAATTCAACATTGAATGGAGGAACATGTTTCTTATTTTTAGCTTTGGCTTCAGAACCTGTCTTATTTACAGCTTTAACAGCCAATGCTACATTTTTAACATATTTTCCATTTAGTTGTCCATGTGAAGCAGTTTGACACTTTGCAGTGTTGTTTGATGGAGAACACATTCCATCATTAGATTTTACAACTTTTTCACATGGACTGTCAGTGTTTTGAGGCTTGACAAATCTGTTTGTTGAAATCAACTTTCCATTAACATTTTGAATAAATGTATTGGGAAGTTCACCAAGAGTAAATAGATCTATTTTCAGATTCTTGATTTCAACAATTGAAGCTGTTGTATCAAGATCACCTCCAAGATATGCTTGAATTTGAGTAGGGATTTGCTCATTGATACATTGATTGACTCTTTTAGCTGAGTGGCACAAGGATTAAACAATCTTTTGAAGCTTTGAATGCTTTAAATCCGTTTCTTTCTATTCCTCTAATAAAATTATGTTGATGAGTTTTGCCTCATCAAGTTCAGTTTTCAACTTATGAGAATTGTCAAGTTCATTAGAATTAAGTTCAAGATCATTTTTTAATTTTAAGATCTCAGACTTAAAAGCATCCTGCTTCTCCATAGCAGCTTTTAAATCCACAAGTAAGTAATCAAACATTTTATCTTTTTCTTCAGAGCTGTAATCTCCAAAATTTTGTACATTGTACATCATTGTAGGATTCCAGTTTTCTAAGGTGCTAAGAGCCTCAGCTTTTGCCAAATCCTGTTTGAAATTACTTGTAGAAGGAACATCAGTGTTGGTTACCAGACCATTGTTGTCTTCCTCATCAGATAATGAGTCAGGATCTTCCCAGTCACAGGTTTCAGCCATTAGTCCCTTCTGTTTGTTAGAGCCCACAGAGTCCTCTAACTTCTTCAACTTGGCCATGGTCATAAGGTACTTAACCCTGTAACCATCATCCCTATTAGTCTTGTAAGGTTTGGAAGATGTGCTAACAGCTTTAGAGACACAGTCAGCAACTGTAGGTCCCAAAAGGTTTCCCTAGTGTATTGTTCCAAGCTGTAGAGGGGGGGGGGGGGGGGTGGTGAATAAAGCCTTTTAAAAACTCAACACCCTTTTCTCAAAGTTTGTGTATATTATTAACAACTGTTAATTACAAACAAGCTAGACTGCAGAAAGGTTCAAGCTGAGATGACAGATACAACAGCTGTTCAACTAATCCAAGACACACTTAGACTAGATACAATGACTACACTCACTTAGATGCACTCACTGATTTTACAAGACTCAAATGGACAACTTGAATAAGAACAACTTAGACACACGTACTGTTATATTCAAGCAGACTTGCATGCATGAAAAACACACTTTAATGCACGATCTGATTTCACACTCTTAATTCTCTCACCATCCTTAGAAGTTTTTTTTATACTCTCACTGAGAATCTCAGTGAAGCTTCTTCATTGGACAAATGAGATAGTGGAAAGTCTTTCCAAAAAGACAAGACACCTTTTCTACACCTTCTGATAAAGCAGATTTGTCTTCATATGGCATAATCTTTGTCTTTTTCTTTTTGTCACTGTTGCATAAGGCTTTAACCAAAAGAGGAATGTCAACTTTGCATCTTTCTTCTTTTTCTAAGGCCATTTTGATATATGAAAAGGTCTGTCACCCTTTTCAGATATCTGTTTGTCTTCATGTAACAGAACAGCGTAGGCAGGCTATGCAGTTTCTGTTTTCCACTTTGTCTTCGACTTGTAAACTGATCTTGTAGCCAAAAACAATACATAAGGACTTGGAAACACATTCCATAATCTGTTCACAAAGAACAGGTTATGTTCACAAAGAACAGGTTCTGTTCATAAAGAACAGAACACTTAGAATCTGTCCAAGCTGCTCAACAGAACAGAGCAGCGTAGACAATCTATGTCCAGCCTGTTAAGCAGACAGAACAGCTTGGACAATCTGCCTTTGTTGCAACGAATGCAACAGGGTAAACAGCTTTGGGCTGATATTGTAAATCACTTTTCAGGTTTCAATAATGCATAAACAGGCCTTAAATTATACCTTCAAGTGCATCAAACAGGTTTGATTAAAAATCTTCCCCTAAGATGTAGAGCAGGTTTGACTGAGGCCTTTTTGTGCCTAACATTCTCCCCCTATTTGCAATAATCAGTCTGAGCTGTATTAATCAATAATCACTATACATTTTACAATACATCTTGCTGAAATAAAATTACAACATTAAAGTAAAGTAAAAGGTCAGTTTATATATACTGATTTTTTATTACATAAACAACATATGTTTTTACAGAAGTACAACTAATGTATATTACAACTGATGTAAATAAAAGTTACAACTGATGCAACTGAGTACAACTAATGTACAAGAAAATTCAACATTTTGGACTGTTGATATTGGGATAGATAATGGCAAGCCTATCCACCAGATGGACAACTTCCATTCTTCACCTACTCAGACAGTAGGTGGACTTCATGACAGTGGTGGTGGTCCTTCAAACATTTTCTCAATCTCCTCTCTTATTTCCTCCAGATCTTGAATTTCAACTCTGAGAAACATAAAGTTGGGATGTTGAAGCTCCCCTCTCTCATAGAATCCTTAGAGCTGAGCCCAGATGGCTGCTCTCCACTTACTGGATTGCCTGAAGGAGTTTGCAAGTCTGAAGGCCACAAGCTGTTTGAGACCTACTCTGTGAAGATCTGATGCTCTTTGAAAGCATTTTTTCTGTGTCAGGGGATCCACAAAAAATGCACCCAGCTCAGGTTCTTCAATCACTTTGCCTTCTTCAAACTCTACTCCTCTGGGCAGGCTGTGGTCAACTCCTTTGATCTCTATTGCATAGTCACCTTGTTCAATCAAGATCAGGAGTTCCTCCAGCTCAGAATCCATTCTATTCCTCTTGGCCTTAATTTTAGGGTTAGTCACAGAGATACCCTCACTTACTTCTTTTGGGATCAGGCCAAGATCTTTCACTCTCCCCATCAGCTTCTTAACATATGCCTTGATAGTCTTAGCCGTTTTAGACTTAGACTGGCTCAGGGCAACTGCCAGCTCAACCCATTCCCTGTACCCCATTTGTGCAACATCAGTGTAGTCATATGATTCCAGTTCAGGGCCTGTAGCACCCATTCTGGTAATTTGCAGTTTCCACTGTTTGCCTTTTCTTGATGTGGGGACAGCTTTGACAATTGCTTCCTTGGCTAGCCTTCTTTCAGATACATCAAAAATTTCTTCCTTGCCAAGTTGTCAAAATGCATCTGGGCTCTTGCAGAGGATGCTTGTTTGGATTTGGTCACAGAGACCAGAGCACCCTTTTCCTGTTCACCATCCTTTTCACAAGCTGATTCTTTAGCAGCTTCCAGCAGTTTCCTTTGCACATCCAAAGAGGGCATTTTGATTTTTCTTGTCTCTTGGAGTGCAAAGGACCTGACAGCTTTGGCAGAGGCTTCTTCTTTTCTTATCTTTTCCAGGGCTTTGAGTTGTTCATCTCTGAACTCATAATACTTTTCCATGGGAGGACCCATTTCCTTAGCCCTTGCTTTGTCAAACTTTAGCTCTGCTGCTTTTTGGCGGTCAGGGTCAAAAGCTGCTTTTCCCTTTCCTTTGGCTATTTTACTTTGAACAGCCTCGGGAGTTTCTTCATCATCATCATCATCTTCTTCTTCTTCTTCCAAGATCAGATGCCTCCTTCTGCTTGGCCTGTCCTCAGGAATGGATCCCTCTCCCTTAGATTGTGCAGGGTTTGGAGATCCAGCCTGAGTAGGCTGAGCAGTTTCAGGTTGATGAGAGACACCTTCAACTGGACCTGTACCTGTTACAGATGCACCTGTTGTTTGACCAGTAGATGCTGATTTCTCCTTAGGAGAAGAAGTCTTCTCCCCCTTAGACTTAGTCTTCGAGGCAGACAACTTCTCCCCCTTTGAAGTAGATGGACCACAACCTTCAACAACTGGTCTGTCTGAAGAAACGAATTCAGCAGGCTTGGCAGCAGGCTTGGGGCCAACCAGGCTATTCACTAAGAAAGCCAGATTGTCCTTCACCTCTGCAAGTTTGGAAAGACAACTTTGAAGAGAGGATGATTGTGAATCAGCAATAGAGGTCAGCTTAAGAATGTTTTCTCTATCAGAAGCTGTGAATAGCAGACTTTGAAGTTGTGCAAGATGTAACTCAAGAGAGTCCTGCACATCAGCAAGGTTTGCTGACACAGAATTTGATAGTGAGACGATTAGAGTGTTTAGGCTGGCCAATGTGGTAGGAAGGGTAATAGTGCAAGTAGTGAGGAGAGTGGACAGCTGTTGGGATATGGCTGTCATAGAGGACACAAAGTCCTGTTGGTGTGAAAGAATGGAGGAGAGGGATGTGGAGATATTTTGCAGCTGTGCAGTAAGTGCAAGCAGCTGTGAGGAGTGGTCAGTTTGAGTAGTGGAGGGAAACGAATTCTTGAACAGATCAAAGAATCCTTTGAACTGTTCAGACACAGAGTCTGAAACTAGATAGGGTAGAGAGGACATGGAAGTTTCTAAAGAGCCAGCTTTGTTGGTCAGCAAGGAAAGCTGATACTTCAAAGGCAGACCTTTAGGGGATGGAGGTGTATGGGTAGACTATTTGGATTGTGTAGAGGGTGATGAATGAGATGATGATGAGGTAGGTGTTTGGGGATGTGATGGAGAGGGAAGGGGGACTTTGGATAGAAGTTCCATAGCCTGGGCAAAAGTAATATGGCCCAGGTTGGAAGGGTCAAAGGGTCCCTCAGCAGTGGCTGTAGCTGCTTCATCAGGAGAAGGGGTAGAGGATGGTAGCCTTTCAGATGCTGCTTGTGTTGCAACACCTTCATTAAGGCCAGGGTTTGTTCCCTCTGCAGCACCTTGGTTTAAAGGTACCTCATCATGGGGAGATGGGATTTGCATTTCAACATCAGCAGTGGTGAAACCTGCTGATGGAGTTTGCATGACAGGAGCAGCCTCACCAGAGGGATGGTATGATCCCTGAGGTTCATCAGCTTGGGTGGTTGGTCCTTCAGCAACTGTTTGGTGTAGAACAGCTGCATCATGAGGAGCAGAAGTTGGAGGCTGATCTACTGGATGGTCTAATCCAGCAGGATTGGCACCTCGTGCAGACTCAGGGTGTGAGGAAGTATGAAGTGGGGACTGTGTGGACTCAGTATGGAGTGGAGAGAACTCCTGTCTTTCAATATTCTCATCCTGTTGGGAGGCTGGAATAGTGGATGTGGCTGTCTCTATATGTACAACTGGTTCCTGTTGAGAGGAACCAGAGGGTCTAGGCTGACTCTGGGTGGACTCTAGTTGGAGTGAAGTAGGCTCCAAATGTGCTGAACCTTCTCCCAAAATAGGAGAGGTAGCAGGGTGTGCTTCTTTTTTCAACTGAACCCTGTTGAGAGGGAACAGAGGGGCTGGTTTTGGCTGTTGGTTTCTTTTTGGCAATGGATTTTCATTGGTATGATTTTAGAGATGAGGTGGATGATGGATGTTGTGGAGAAGATATGAGGGGTTCTGATTGGACTGGTTTTGAGACTGGGTCAGTAACAGGTGGGTTAGCCTGTTCCAAAGTCTCAGGTGCCACAAAGGCACCAGCTACAGAGGCTTCAGGTTCAACAAATGAACCAGGGTGTGAAGCCTGCTCCTCCTCAGCCACAGAGGCTGATGGTGCAGACTTAGACTTGGCTGTTTTGGCCTTCTTGTGGACAGGCCCAACTTCAGTCGTTTCCAGGGTCCTCTTAACAAACTTGACCCTGGATTTGGATTTTCCTTTGGAAGCAGCTTCTGGATCCACCCTCACAGCAGAGGGTCCTTCCACTATTCCTAGAAACCTCCTCATTGGAGTAGATAGAGGAGGCTCATTTGGGAGAACTGGAGTGTAGAAAACTCTATTTCCTATGACAGGAAACGCAGCAGTATGAAGTAAAGGCTGAGAGTTATACAGTTGCTCACCACAAATGTGCTTGAAGATGAGGCTCAAAAACCTGGGATAACGAACAGCAGCTGGACGTGTCTCCTGCTGCACCAGATTCCTCAAGTTCATAAAAATCCATCTGGCCATGTTGATTGTAGTCCCATCCAAAAGCTGCAGGACTATAGGAATCTCATCACGGCTTAGTTGGTCAAAGGAACCAACCTTACTGCTGAAGCACATCACCACAGAGGCAAATAGGAAACTGTAGGGTGGAGACAAATCCTTCCTAAATAGTATGGCCCCAACTTTAAGTTCTGCTACACCACAGAAGCGTAGCAGATTGCCCATCTATTCATTCTCAGCCTGTGGTTGATCATAGGGTTCAGCAACTGGAAGATGAAGGACCTCCCTGAATAGACCAGTAGTGATCTCAATGGTTTGAGTCCCATTGAGAATTGTTCCCTTGATGACTTTGGTATCTGGGTTGTAGGCACAGGTGTACCACAACTCATACACCATTTCCTGGTACAGGACACCAGGAGTGGCAGTCATGGCATAGTTCAGGGGGTGAACTTTCAGAAATTCCACCATTTCTCCATAGCCTTTCCCAACATAATTTTTGGGGATGGTTAGGTTAGCAAGGTATTTGGTGGGTTTCAGGATTAGCATTGTGGTGATAGAGGAATGTTTATGAACATCAGCACCACCAAATACTGGTACAAAGGGGTTATTTCGGTTAGCCATTTGAGAAGTAGTGAAGGTAGTAGTACTGGACACTTAGTCGAGTTTTTAGGGTTCTTTGGAAGTTATGGAAGTAGTGAGGAAGATGAGATGAAACAGTAGGGGTATTTATAGGATTTGAATGTGAGTGGGTATGAGAGAGAAACATTTGGGCGGTTGATTTGAAATGTTCGTTAACGGAAAACGGAACGGTTGTTCATGTCAGAACGGTTGTCAGACCACTTGAGCCCTTTTTATTCACTAACACACGTAAACACACATTATCCGCAGTAATTAAGTTAAATAAAAGCAAAAATTAAGTAACTTAATTGTGAAGAAAGGTAATTAAAACTGATGTTCTAAGCTGTTTGTCAAACCTGTGATGAGCAGGGTCATCACAAGCTGTTCACTCTTCAAGCTGTTCATTCAACTTGTTCAGCTATGTGAGAACAGGTTGTGTTCAATAGCTGATCAGGTTACAAGACAATGTCTTGTATGACAGATTGAGAGAGTGAGTAGGTTAGGGGTTTGATCATCAGACCAGATTTGACTTGAAAGCTGTTATTGTCAAGCCTGTTATATGCTCAAGCTGTTCAAGTTTCAGAATTTGGCTAAGTGTAGAACATGCATAGCCTGTTCTGCATAAGCTATTCTAAGAAACTTGAGCAGTGTGAGACATATAATAACTTAGAACATTTAGGACACTTAGTCACTTTTATTTAACATGCCCAGCTTGCTGACAAGATAACTAAACCTGTTTTCATCAAGAGGCTTGGTGAAAATGTCCGCAACCTGTTCATCTGTGGAAATAAAACTTACCTCCACATTACCTTTCTCGATGTGATCCCTTATGAAGTGATGTCTGACCTCAATATGCTTTGTTCTGGAATGAAATACTGGATTGTTGGAGATAGCTATGACACTTGTATTATCACACAGAATAGGAGTTTTCCTGTATACAAGTCCATAGTCTTCCAGCTGATGCTGCATCCATAGAATCTGCCCACAGCAGCTTCCAACAGCAATGTATTCAGCTTCAGCAGTAGAAGTGGAAACTGAGTTCTGCTTCTTGCTACACCAACTTATCAACTTACCAGTTGTAGGTCCCAAAAGGTTTCCCTAGTGTATTGTTCTAAGCTGTAGAGGGGGGGGGGGGTTGAATACAGCCTTTTAAAAACTCAACAGTCATTTTTGAAAGTTTGTGTATATTATCAACAAGTATTAATTACAAACAAGCTTGACTGCGGAAAGGTTCAAGCTGAGATGATAGATACAACAGTTCTTCAACTAATCTAACACACACTCAGACTAGATACAATGACTACACTCACTTAGATGCAGTCACTGATTTTACAAGACTCAGATGGACAACTTGAATAAGAACAGCTTAGACACACGTACTGTTATATTCAAGCAGACTTGCATGCATGAAAAACACACTTTAATGCACGATATGATTTCACACTCTTAATTCTCTCACCATCCTTAGCAGCTTCCTTTTATACTCTCACTGAGAATCTCAGTGAAGCTTCTTCATTGGACATATGAGATAGTGGAAAGTCTTTCCAAAAAGACAAGACACCTTTTCTGCACATTCTGATAAAGCAGATTTGTCTTCATATGGCAGAATCTTTGTCTTTTTCTTTTTGTCACTGTTGCATAAGGCTTTCACCAAAAGAGGAATGTCAACTATGCATCTTTCTACTTTTGATAAGGACATTTTGATATAAGAAAAGGTCTGTCACCCTTTTCAGATATCCGTTTGTCTTCATGTAACAGAACAGCGTAGGCAGGCTGTGCAGTTTCTGTTTTCCACTTTGTCTTCGACTTGTAAACTGATCTTGTAGCAAAAAACAATACATGAGGACTTGGAAACACATTCCATAAAGTGTTTAGCCTGTTCACAAAGAACATGTTATGTTCACAAAGAACAGAACACTTAGAATCTGTCAAAGCTGCTAAACAGAACAGAGCAACGTAGACAGTTTATGTCCAGCCTGTTCAGCAGACAGAACAGCTTGGACAATCTGCCTTTGTTGCAACGAATGCAACAGGGTAAACAGCTTTGGGCTGATATTGCAAATCACTTTTCAGGTTTCAATAAGGCATAAACAGCCCTTAAATTATACCTTCAAGTGCATCAAACAGGTTTGATTAAAAATCTCCCCCTAAGATGTAGAGCAGGTTTGACTGAGGCCTTTTTGTGCCTAACAGTAACTATATGACAAGTCTTGCCACATTTAAAGCACTCAACTTTAGATTTATCAAATGCTTTCCTTTTCATAACACCTGAATACCTCTGTGACATTTTATTACCGAACCTTTTCTTGTTGAATTTTCTGACAAGCATGGCAATCATTTTCTCATCATCAAGTTCAGCAAGGTCTTCACACTTCTCTTCTTCTTTTGAGATTACCTCCAAGTCATCATCAACTTGTTGATCAGCTTGTGTGAACACATCACACATCTGATTAACAGGTTGCCTCAGACTAGCCACTAAGGATGCACCTCTTTTGGACATTTCCAATGCATTTCTCTTTTGTTGCCTTGATTGTTCATCATTCAGCAAGGATCCATAGAGATTGACTAGATCTATTCTTCTGATGGTACCCGAGTTTCTTAGAATAGTTGAAAAACTGTTCCATTCCTCTTATAAGATGTCCAAGAACTTGTTCACTAGGGTTAAACTGTCCTTAGTGATCCCAACAACTTTGAGATCATTGATTATAGCAGTAAACCTGGTATAGGTTTCAGTTAGACTTTCCTTGGGCTTTGCAAAGAATACTTCATATTGTCTAACAAGATTATTGATCCTGTTATCCACTGTGATAGTGGGGCCATTATAGACAATACACAAAGTCTCCCACATTTCTTTAGCAGTTTTCATTTTCTCAACCTGTTTGAACACATCATCAGGAAGAGAAATGACAAGGTTGTTCCTGGCTTTTGCATCAAGGGCCACTAGTCTTTTGTCTTCATCAGTCCATTGAGCTTTTTCTTTCTCAATGGTCCTGACCTCATGAACAACACCTTCAGCAGAAGGAGTAATAGTAGTGACAGTTGTAGGCACATATGGACCTTCCATTACTATCTCTAGGAGTTGCAAATCCAGATTCTCTTAGTAGAGCATCATTCTGCACTTCCATCCAGAGAAGTTTTGATGATTAAACTTTGAGGGTTTGGCCATATATCCATTGTCATAGTAAGAAGAAGAGTTTGCATCATTGTTGTCCATGGTGGGAATTGGGAAGTTATGAGAGATTTAGAGTTTACACACACTCTAAACAACTCTGATACCAGTTGTAGGTCCTAACAAGTTTCCCAAGTATGTTACTAGAGGCTGTAGAGGGGGGTGAATACAACTAATTCTTTAGAACACACTTTTTCTCAAAGTTTGTATGTATATATTAACAAGTGTTAATTACAAACAGGTTTGGACTGCGGAATGATCCAAACTGAGGTGACAGAGACAACAAACATTTAACTAATCTAAGACTCACTCAGACTAGTTACAATGAATTCACTCACTAAGGTTCACTCACTGAGTTTACAAGACTCAGATAGACAACTTTGAGATGGAACAACTTTTACGCACTTGGTTATTCTATTTTAAGTTGAAAGCAGAACTTGCATGCATGCAAAACACAATTTTCTTTGCATGTTCTGAACTTGTGGATGTCTCTCTCTTGATATCTCTAATTCCTTAGAACCTTTTTTTTATACTCACTCAGTGAATATTAGTGAAGCTTCTTCATTGGTTGTAGAGATAGTGAAATGTCTTTGCAAAAAGACAAGGATGCTTTTCTGCATGTCTGACTAATCAGGGTTTGTCCATATGTTGCAGAATATTTGTCTTTTTCTTTTTGTCTCTGTTGTCCACATCTTTATCTTAAAGGGGAATGCCAACTTTAAACCTTTCCTCTTCATGTAATGTTATTTTGATATAAGAAATGCTATGTCACCCATTTCAGCTATCCTTTTTGTCTTCATGCTTCAGAGCAACTTTGGCAGAACTGACATCTTCTGATTTTCCACTTTGTCTTGAGTTGTAGACTGATTTTACGATCAAGACTTTGCATGAGGACATGGAAACAAATTCCATAAAGTGTTAAACCTGTTCACAAAGAACAGAACACTTAACTTAGGTCAATACTGTTCAACGGATATGAATAGTTTAGAAAGTTTATGTCAAACTTGTCCAATAGTTATGAAGAACTTTGACCATCTGCCAAGTTACAACGAATGTAACAATGTAAACATACTTAGGCTGATTTTGCAAATCACTTATTAGGTTTCAATAGCATTAGAAAAGCCTTAGATTTTCCTTTAAGTGTATCAAATAGGTTTGATTAAATATCTCCCCCTATGATAATTAGTAGGTTTAAATGAGGCCTTTTTGTGCCTAACAAATTCTAATGTTTTCAGGAAAAGGTAAAGACGTTGTTGGGCCTTCTACTTAGGCTTTCATCCAGTTTTTCTTTTGGTGATCCATAAAAGCTAATTGGTAAATGGAAGATAATGTAGCTTTGGGATTTGGTATCGATGATGTTGAAATAAACAATAACGTTGTAATAGTTAGATCTTGACTCTGTAGACTTATAAACTTTTCATGCTTTAGTGACGATGTACATATAACTCGTTCTATGTTTGAAACTTTAATTATAATTTAATATTAGGTTTGCATGTTGATCCTGGAGTTTATATTATGTCATAAAAAAGGAGGCTGTTTTAGTTTGATATCAGAGCATTAGTTTGAGGTCTCAAGTGTCCGCGAAGACTTGGACTCAAACTTAGGTTATGATATTAGAATGGACTCCTAGGAAATGATCCAAACTAAGATAGGATTGACAAGAACAATGGGGAGGAATAAAGGAGAACTGTGAACAAATAGGACTAAGAACAAATTTTCTAAATATTATCTGTTATATTTCAGAACAAGTCTGGAGACGATATGACCCTTCAACAGATGTTTGAAATGATGCAAAGCCTAATGGAACAAAACAATGAACTCCAAGCTAAAAAAATGGCTGAGCAAGCTCAATCATTCGCTGATCAGCTTAGGGCTCGAGATGAGGCCGAAGCTAAGCGCAAGGCCAATAAAAGGAAAGATAAAGAACACCAACATGGTGAACAAGGAGATAGGAAGGAAGACTCTGGTTCTTCCAGCAAAGCAAAGGGCTGCAGATTTAAGGATTTCAAAAGCAGTGGGGCAATAGAATTTGTTGGAACTGGAGATGCTGTTACAACACTGGAATGGATTACTGCCACCGAGAGAACCTTCCGAATCCGTGAATGTGCTGAGAAGGATATGGTTCGATACGCCACTGCTATGTTTACAAAGGATGCCGTCATGTGGTGGGATGCAATGGTTAATGTGATGACGATGGAGGCAGTGTCTCACATGTCTTGGACTGAATTCAAGGAAGTATTTTCGAAACAATACTGTCCTGCCGATGAGAAGCGCCGACTGGAGGCTGAATTTTTGGGGTTGACCCATGGAACGAAAACAGTTACTCAATATATTGTTGAGTTCAATCGCCTGAGTCTGTTTGTACCCCATCAGATTGACACCGCGGAGATAAAGAAACACCGATTCGAGGCCGGACTAGCTGGGAGATTCGCCGAACCATGAGCAGTGTTTGATATATAACGTTTGCTGGGTTATTGGAGGCTGCTCGGAATTTGGAGCAGATTTTATTACTTTTAGGATATGTCATGGGGTCAGCTGCTACAAGTTCAACTCAACCCGTCACCGCCAAAAAGACTACGAGAATCTGGGTACTCTGGACCCCAATCAACTCAACCATCATCCTCACAAAGAAGGGGAAGGGCCTTTTTGGCCAGTAATGAATCAAGGATTGTCGGCGATGACAAAAGACACATTTTAGAGAATGCAAAACCCAAGATATGCACTGTTATTGCTGCGGGCAGAAGGGGCATCAATAGGAGAACTGTCCTCGGAAAGCTGATGCGTGCTATAACTGTAACAAAATCGGCCATCTGGCACGTGATTGTCGAAAGCCTCCGCGATCCCAATCCACCCAACAGTCAACTGCAAGATCTTCTGGAGCTTCTACTGTTTGGAGGGAACAAACTTCAAGGACTCCAACTAGGGCATTCCAAATTACTGCTGAAGAAGCAAAGGATGACCCTGAAATGGTCACTTGTATGTATTTAGTAAACTCCATTCATGCTCGTATTCTATTTGATTCTGGACCAAACTGCTCATTTGTCTCCACTTCATTTGCTCGACAACTTAACATTCCTACGTCAAATCTACAATTTGTGTTTGATATTGAAACTACTAGCAACATATTAGTTAAAGTTGATAAAGTATATAGGAGTTGTACCCTACTGATAGAAGATGTAGCATTTAACGTAGACTTGATTCTAATGGAATTCGGAGAATTTGATGTAATTGTGGGTATGGATTGGTTTGTCCATAATGAAGCCCAAATAGTTTGCAGGAAGAGGATGATCAAGCCCAGGGTCGTGATATATGTATTTATGAGGAAAGGCAAAAAGGCGATCTATGCCTTAAGTCTATTGCGAAAGCCCGAAAGCACGTTGCTAAGGGTTGTTCTTCCTATCTGGCCTATGCTATTGATGTAAAAGCTAAAGACAAATCTCTCTCTACCATACCTATTGTATCCGAATTTCCAGATGTCTTTCCAGAAGATATCTCGGGATTGCCACCAGACCGTCAAGTGGAATTACACATCAATCTTATTCCTGGAGCTGCTCCCATAGCAAAAGCTCCCTACCGTTTAACTGCTGCGGAAATGCAGAAAATGATGATACAGTTGCAGGTGTTGCTTGATAAGGGTTTCATACGCCCAAGTTGTTCTCCTTAGAGCGCTCTTGTTCTATTTGTCAACAAGAAGGATGGTACCTTACACATGTGTATGATTATCGTGAGCTCAACAAGGTGACCATCGAGAACAAATATCCTTTGCCCCGAATTGATGATCTCTTCGACCAGTTGCAAGGTGCCAGTTATTTCTCGAAGATTGATCTCCGATCGGGGTATCGTCAACTTAAAGTTCATAAAGATGATATTCCTAAAACGGATTTTAGAAATTGTTACAGACACTACAAGTTTCTGGTGATGTCGTTTGATCTTACAAGTACGATGACTGCTTTCACGGATCTCATGAATAGAGTTTGCCGGCCAATGCTTAACAAATCTGTCGTCGTTTTGATCCATGACATCCTTATCTATATAAAGACCAAGGAAGATCCTGCAACACATCTGAGAGAATTGGTATATTTGCTACGAAAGGAGCGACTTTATGCCAAATTCTCAAAATGTGAATTCTGATTGAGGTAGGTATGTCTTAACATTCGAAACAAAACTATTCCTTGATTCTTATGCTCAATTGTGAACTTTTGTTGACTTCTTTCCTCAACGTTTCATTCAGATCCAATTTTTAGGGCACGTGATAACTGGTGCTAGTATTTCCATTGATCCATCAAAGATTGAGGCTATCCAGAACTGGGAATCTCTATGTAATGCCTCAGAAATTCGTAGTTTCTTGGGATTGGCTGGTTACTATCGCCGATTCATCAAAGATTTTTCAAAGATAGCGGTTCCACTTACTATATCACTCGTAAAAACGCAACTTTCATATGGGAAGAGGAACAACACGTGGCTTTTGAAACTCAAAAGAAACTTCTAAGCGAAGCACCAGTGTTGGCCATGCCTGAAGGAAACAAAGACTTTGTAGTCTATACCCATGCATCAGGCATGGGATAGAAGCAGTGTTGACGCAGCGAGGAAATGTCATAACATATGCTTCTAGACAACTCAAGCCACATGAGAAAGACTACTCCACCCATGACTTGGAGTTAACTGTTGTGACATTTGCTTTGAAACTCTGGGGACATTATCTATATGGGACCAGATGTAAGCTATATACCGACCATAAAAGCTTAAAATATATTCAGTCAGAAGGACTTGATTATGAGGCAACGCGGATCTATGGAGCTGATAAAGGATTATGACTGTGAAATCCTATACCATCCGGGAAAAGCCAACGTAGTTGTTGATGCGCTAAGTAGAAAGGCTTACTGCAAAGCTTATTGCTATGCCTTAACCTCTACAATGCTGACTTCGACCATAATTGATAATGTAAGGGATGCGCAATTACAAGCTCTAAAAGAGGAGGATGTTAAAGATGAAAATGCCAGATATCAGCTACCGCTAATGCAAGATGATGGAACCAGGTTGAAAGGTGTATATGTAAGAATATGGGTTCCTAAGTTCGGTGATATGCATGAAGAAATCCTAGAAGAAGCTCATCAAGCAAAGTTCTCAATGCACCCTGGAAGCACGAAAATGTACAATGATCTGAAGGTTGATTTCTGGTGGCCGGGGTCGAAAAGAGACGTTGGACAATATGTAGAAAGGTGCAGAACTTGTCGATTGGTTAAAGCCGAGCACCAACAACCCTATGGTAGTATGCAACCTTTTCATATTCCAGAATGGAAGTGGGACCATAATACTATGGATTTTATTACAAAGCTGCCCAAGACTCGTCGTCAACATGATTCCATCTGGGTCATTGTTGACCGCTTAACCAAATCTGCACATTTTGTACATATCAGAGAAAATTACTTCTTAGAGCGTTTGGCTCAAATCTATATGAACGAGATTGACACAAGACATGAAGTGCCCAAATCTATTGTTTTCTGATAGAGACAGTAGATTTACATCTAACTTCTAGGCAGCATTACAAGATGGTCTTGGTACTCGTATTGCTATGAGTACAGCTTATAGACCCCAATCAGAAAGACAAAGTGAAAGGACGATATTGACTTTGGAAGATATGTTGAGGGCCTGTATCATGGATCTGGGAGGTAACTGGAACGATCATCTCCCTTTAGCTGAGTTATCCTACAACAACAATTATCACTCTACAATCAACTTGGTGTCATTCGTATTCTTGTATGGAAGAAAGTGTAGGACTCCAACTTGCTGGAGGGAAAGAGGGGAAACCCCTATTACTGGACCTGCTCTATTGCAAAAAACCAATGAAAGATTCAGCTCATCATTCAATATATGAAAACGACGCAAGATCGAAAAAAGAACTATCACAATCGCCGTCATAAAGCCATTGAGTTCCAAAAGGACGATTGGGTATACCTGAAGGTGTCCCCGATGAAAGTAGTCACCAGATTGTAAAGCGAGGGAAGCCATCTCCTCGCTTTTTTGGACCTTTTCACATAATTGAGAATGTTGGGAATCAATCCTATCATTTAGACTTGCCTAAAGAGTTATCGGGAGTTCACCCAGTTTTTCATGTCGGTTACTTAAGGAAAAGTCTGGTGCCCAAGAGGGAACCGTGGACTGACCATTCAGAAATACAAGTAGATGAACGACTAAGATATGTTGATGAACCAGAACACATACTGGAGACCAAGATCAAAAAGATCAGAAACAAGAAAATCAAAATGGTACTGGTAAAATGGAAGCGTCACATAGGAGCTAACCACACTTGGGAATCTGAAGAAGATATGAGGACTAAGCACCGAAGTTTGTTTAATGCAATATGACTTCGTGTACGAAGTATAAGCGTGGTGGAGCCCATGCTGTAACATCCCTAATTTGATTTACCTGTAATGAACAATTGAGATCCAAATTTATGTATTAATGGATTGATATCGCAATTAAGTAAAATTTCACTTCATGAATTTAAAAATGATAAATGATGATGAGAAATCATCATTGTTGTCTTTTGACAAGCATAACAATAAGGAACCATCATTGGTAAGATGAACATCAATCGAATTCAAATATGATAAATGATGACGAGAAATCATCATCGTTGTTTTTTTGAGCAAGCATAACAATGAGGGACCATCATGGCTGATGAAGATAAAAATCCAAAGTATGGAAATTCAAATTTCAATACAGAATGAAAAGAAATAAGGAAATACAAAAGGATATAAAGAGAACAATAAAACTTGAAGGGGGTAATTTGAAATTAAGGCAAATTTGACTTAATAAAAGAGGTGTGGGAGTGTGTGACTGTTCACACAAACTCTTGATTAAGAAGCCACCATCTCTCTCTGTCTCTCTCTAAACATATAATTTCTCTCATCCTCATCAAATCAAGAACACAAAAACATTGGATTCAAGTGCTGAATATCTGGATTTTTGTTAAGAAGGAACTATAACTACTACAACCATCGATTTGAGGTAAGCCTTACTTAAATTTACGAATTTGGAGGTTTTGTGTTCGGTTTTTATGAACACCGAATCAAAGATTTGAGATTTGGATGTAATTCATGTTGATATTCAAGTTGAAATGTTCAAATCGAGTATTATGTAAGTTATGTACCAATTTCAACCCCTGATTCAACTCCTAAGTGTGATTTCAGATTTTTACTATGTGTTTTAGTGTGTGTTTGATGAACAGTTAAAATATGGTAAAAAAGGATCTGTTCTGGTATAAAACATGTTAAGTTAATGCTAAAAAGTGTTAAAAAGGGGTATATTGGACTTTGTACCGATAGACATCAATCATCGGATTGGTACAAAAATGATCAAATGAAATTTGGAAAATACAAGAAACTATTAAGTATGAACTTCGGATGGAAGTTCAGATGACATGAATTTTGGATCATATGAACTTCGGATCATATCCGAAGTTCGGATCAGTTGATACTTTGGATGAGAAATGGAAGTTTTTCTAAGTTAAATTGTAACAACCTAGTTTTTACTTGAACTTAATTATCTGATTTTGAGACAATAATGTAATTTTATTACATTATTTGAATTTTAATTTAATTAAGTTATGAAATATTTAATTAAATTATATGATTGTTATAAAGCATTTAATAATTAAAATAAAGAGATGTAAAATACAAAAGTGAAAGTGGGTTAAATAATTATCAAAACTAATATATAAACCAAGAATAATGGCTTTTATTGCCATTTAACACAAAATCACTCTCTCTCTACTCTTTCTCTACAATCGGTTCCTTCAACAAATACATCCAAGAAGTCCATAAATTTGCAATTAGTTCAAGATTCAAGACAAGAAGGAGTTACAAGAAGCAACAATTAACAACAAACTACAAAGAATTGAGGTAATTCTTGATTAAATTTCATAATTTTTAAAGTTTAGGTTCGGTTTTATGAAAAACCGAAAATCCAAGAATAATATCATGAAATTTGTAGTGCATGTATAGATTTTTGTAGATTATGATAAATTTAAGTTATTAGATGTAACGAAAACAAAATTCGTAGGTTGGATCATTCTATTAATGAAGAAATAGGAATTATTGATAAAAAAAATGTGTTCTTGACAAAAAGTATATAATTTGGATGATCTTGATAAATTTATGATGTTTTTGATAAGGAAAATTGTATAAAAACATCCCAAATATGATAATACAACATTAAATTACATTGCATGTTATTAAAATCAGATTTGTGAATTTTTGATGAAAAATCCGTATGAATATGACCAAGAACACCAAGAACATTTCTGGGAAAATTCTAAGTGTAAAGATCCGAATTCGGGTAGGACCGAATTCAAATGATACCCATTTCGGATCCCTAACTCGGATAAGATGTCCATTTCGGTTCCTATGCAATTCGGATGAAATGCCCATATTCGGATCCCACTTGTACTTATTTCGGATGATCATAATTCGGTTCCAAGTCCGAATCCGGATGGATGGTGGGTCCGAATTTGAGCACCACTTCCGATGGACCGAATCCGGATCACCCAAATCCGGATGGTCCGAATCCGAACACCATGATTTTGATATATATATATATAGAATATGGTTCGTGTGAGTACCTAAAAAATGCAGAGTACCGTGAGTACCTGTGAACATACGGGTTTAAGATGTGAACATGCTCCGAAAAAAAGTTTTTTTTTTGTAATTTTTTTTCATATTAATTTAGATACAAATAATATAAGCCTATTCGTAAAAGATTACACACATTCACACTTTCTAGCCTCTTAAAAGTCATGTGAACGTGAAAAAATTCATGTGAACATGCTTAGCTGTGAACATACGTTCACAACAGTGCAGTTCATGTGAACTTGCACGTTTCACATAGTTCTAGTGTGTGTTTAGGTGTGATTTTTTGCAAGTAGTCTTATATTATTAATTTAAACATGATTATGAAAAATAATTTCAAAAAAAATGGTTTTAAGCGAGGTACCTCCGGTACTCCGCAAAACTAGTGGTACTCATTTGAACCCAAATCTATATATATATATATATATATATATATATATATATATATATATATATATATATATATATATAGAACTTTTGAGAATTAAATAAAACAAAGAATATGAACAAAAGAAAGATTTATGAATTATCAGTTATCAGAATCAGATGAAATAATGATTTTTAAAGCTAAAAGCTAATGATATGACATGATATGATTCTGGACAGGTTCAGTGAAATTCTGAACATAGATTTAAAGATATTGAAAGCAGGTCAAAGAACTGAAAAGAAAGCCAGAACTCTGATTAAAGATAAATCCTGAGATAACTCAGGTGGTGGATTATAAATCTGCTTGATAAAGACCCCAGAAACTGTGAGTTATAGATATTCAGTTTTGCATGCTAGACTTCCGGTTGAGATATATTGTTGATGATAGATTATTTGACATTCATGAATGCTCAGCTGGATTGTGACCTGTGCACACCATGGTTCGGTGATGCCCTGTGGATCATGATAGCTAATTGACTTATCATTTCACATGACATTGTACTTATAATTCATTTCAGATATTGCTATGAGTTTATTGCTATCGTGACCTTGATGACTTATACTTTCATTATTACTCGCATCTTTGACATATTGATTCAGCTTAGCATGATTAGCTTTGACGGTCTATTGTTCTAGACCATGCTACTTCACCAGTTCTATTGAACTTGGTATAGACACTTCGATGTTCCCCCATGAAGACCGCTGGTAGCTAGCCCAGCATAAGTGGACAGCTTCCACTAAAAGCGTGAGCGTGGGCTGAACATCATCCAATTCTATGAATTCTATATCTCAATCATGAGTGGCTGTAGCGGCACTCCAGACATATCACGCTTTGACCCATGATCCGCTTGATTAATGCATGTAATCTGAAAATCTATATTCTCACTAAACTTTGCTTACAGTTGCTATTTGACCTTTTTACAGGAAAAGATAAAGGAAAGTCACCTGCCGGACCTAGTTCTTAGGTCTTACAAGATCAAGATTGAAGTTTTCTATAAACCACTACTAAACAAAACCCTTCGGTACTAATTGGCAGATGATAATTGTGGTGGTCTGGGTAGATTTGATTTGAATGTATGATGACATGAATTAGAATAGTCTTGTGCCCTTTATAAGTTTAATTTGAAAACTGTAATCTGTACTAAAAATTGTATTAAACTTATCCTAATGTTTGTACTTGTAATCTGAAATTCCGCAACTTAAATTACTCTATCTTAGTTATGATTGATATCGTGTTGCATAATGTGGGACCTAGACTCTGAGGACTGCCCTGTAAGGGAAGGTCTTCACAGGATGGTATCAGAGCCCATAGTTTGAGTGAATCAAGTATTACGTGAGTAATACTTGGTCTCAAACTGAAGCAATACATATGTATCAATCATTTAGGTGGTTTGAACTGAGATAGGATGTACAGACTATTAGGATGGGAAAAAGGGTACATAGATCTAAGTCTATAAACTGATAGTTAAATGGTTTTAATTTTCAGTAAAGATGTCAGGATCAGGTGACATTCCCAACAACATGACCCCTCAGCAAATGTTTGAAATGATGCAACAACTATTAGCCCAACATACTGAACAACAAAATAAGAATATGCAAGAACAGCTTCAGGCTAGAGATGAGGCCGAAGCAAAAAGATGTGCTGACAAATAGAATAAGAGAAAAGATAAACAAATCCAGAATAATGAATCTGATTCTGATAACTCTACCCCGAGTGTCCAAATTGAGCAGCCGAAAGGCTGTAAGTTCAAGGATTTTAAAGCTAGCGGTGCCCTTAACTTCGAGGGTACAGTCAACCCAATTCATGCGATGGATTGGATAAGCCATACTGAAGAAATCTTCAGAATCTCCGATTGCTTGGAGTCAAAGAAAGTGAGTTATGCAATCGCTCTGTTCGTGGGTGTTGCCCGTGCCTGGTGGAAGACCCAGAGAAGTATTTATGGCGAGGAGGTCATCCAGACTCTAGAATGGGACCAGTTTCTTGAAATGTTCAACTCGAAGTATTGTCCTGCTGACCAACAAGACAAGATGGAGATTCAACTGATGCAGTTAACCCAAGGAACTAAGACTGTAGACGAGTATGAGCACGGATTCTCACGGCTCTGTGGATATTCTTCGTATCAGGTAGCTACTGAAGAAAGAAAGATGAACCAATTTCGTGGAGGACTTAACCCGAGATATCGACACCCAATTAGCGCGATAAAGTATAATTCTTATCTCGAAATGGTTGAAGCAGCAAGGCAGATTGAGAGGGGATATTTAGAGTACGGTGATCAACTCTATGGTCCATCGACGAACCTGACATGTCCATCTCCTCCCAAGAAGCAAAGATTCGGCAGATTCTTTAAACCAAACAAGTCCCATTCCCAGCAATCTCAGCAGTACAGCTCGCCTCAAAAAGTGCAAGCTTACTCTCTCACGAATGAACCCCGATTCTGTAAGAGATGCAGAAAATCGCACATGGGATTGTGTAATCCAGATGAGGTCACGTGTTATGTGTGTAGCAGGATCGGCCATAGTAGAGAAGAGTGCCCCCAGCGAGGTCTTGGTTATGCTAAATGCGGAAAGCGTGGACACTTCATGTATCAGTGCCATAGTGGACAACGAGGTCAATCACAGTCATCAGCTGGAGGTTCTACAATGAAAAGCTCAGCTGCAACTCTAACTGTTAGGACCCGCGCCTTCCAAATAACGGCGGAGGAAGCGAAAGAAACCCCGGATGTGGTTACCGGTACGCTTTTACTAAATTCAATACCTGCGCGTGTGTTATTCAACTCCGGTGCAAGTTGTTCATACATCTCAACTACTTTTGCGAAAAGATTATCTAAGTTTCCTTCAAAGCTTCCTGGTATACTCGATATAGAGACAGCCAGTAACAATTATGTTATGGTTGATTCCGTATACTGTAACTACACTCTACTCGTTGATAACATCGTGTTCAATCTCGACCTTATCCAGATTCCGTTAAAAGAATTCGACGTCATCATCGGCATGGACTGGTTAACGAACAACGAGGCTACGATCGTCTGCAACCGCCGAATCATTCGAATCAAGACTTCAGATGGCCGAGTATTAGAAATCAAAGGCGACAAGCGAAAAGGTACTCACTGCTTCAGTTCTGTTGAGAAAGCGCGTAAATATCTTTCTAAGGGTCACGAATCCTACTTGTGTTATGTCTCGTCTGAAACTGTCTTTAAAGATAGCAAGAAATCTTTGTCTGATATTCCAATCGTCTGTGAGTTCCCAGACGTATTCCCTGATGACATTTCTGGAGTGCCACCGGAACGACAAGTTGAATTCGGTATTGACTTAGTTCCTAGTGCGGCTCCCATCGCTAAAGCTCCCTACAGACTTGCGCCTGCAGAAATGTAGGAAATGTCAAAGCAACTGCAAGATCTGTTAGAGAAAGGATTTATCCGACCGAGTTCATCTCCGTGGGGTGCACCTGTTTTGTTTGTTAAGAAGAAAGACGGAACTCTCCGTATGTGCATCGATTATCGTGAGTTGAACAAAGTCACAATCAAGAACAAATATCCTCTGCCCGGAATCGATGATTTATTTGATCAGCTACAAGGAGCAAGCTATTTCTCCAAGATCGATCTTCGTTCTGGGTATCATCAGCTGAAAGTTAAAGATGAGGATATTCCAAAGACAGCCTTCCGAACAAGATATGGTCATTACGAATTTCTCGTAATGCCTTTCGGTTCAACAAATGCACCAGCGGCGTTCATGGATCTCATGAATCGCGTGTGCAGACCAATGCTGGATAAATCAGTTATCGTATTCATAGACGATATTCTGATTTACTCCAAAACGGAGGCTGATCATGTTGTTCATTTACGACAGCTGCTAGAGTTATTGAGGAAGGAAAGACTCTATGCAAAATTCTTTAAGTGTGAATTCTGGCTCAGACAGGTATAATCTTACATTGTCTTCAGTTATTTCTTAAAGTGTTATTTGTTTCAAACAAAACTTGAAATTCTACTCTGAATTCTTTATAGATTCAATTCCTTGGCCATGTTGTATCTGGCGAAGGCATCTCCGTTGATCCGTCCAAAGTCGAGGCTGTTCAGAAGTGGCAAACGCCTCGCAATGCCTCTGAAATCAGAAGTTTCCTTGGATTGGTTGGTTACTACCGGCGATTCATTAAGGACTTCTCAAAGGTTGCTGTACCTCTCACGATGCTAACACGAAAGAATACACCTTTCGTATGGGCGGATAAACAGCAAGAGGCATTTGAAACTTTGAAACAGAAACTCATTCAAGCGCCAATCCTAGCCTTACCAGAGGGCAATGATGACTTCGTCGTTTATAGCGATGCATCTGGTACTGGTCTAGGTTGTGTCCTCATGCAAAGGGGAAAAGTCATTGCCTACGCTTCAAGGCAATTGAAGGATTACGAGAAAAGTGCACCAACTCATGATCTTGAGTTGGATGCTGTTACCTTTGCATTGAAAATTTGGCGGCATTATCTCTATGGGACTCGGTGTCAGCTTTACACCGATCATAAAAGTCTCAAACATCTAATTACTCAAAAGGATCTGAACATGAAACAGCGTCGGTCCTTGGAGCTTATCAAGGACTATGATTGCGAGATCCTATATCATCCCGGCAAAGCTAATGTGGTTGCGGATGCTTTGAGTAGAAAGACATATCCAGAAAAGTGTTGCTATGCCCTGACTCCTATTATATTCTCTTCTGATCTAATTGAAGACATTAAATCTGCTCAAGCTGAAGCATTGAAAGAAGAGAATCTCTGTTCTGAAAATCTCAAAGGGCAACTTCAATTTCTATCTATGAATCAATTGGGACTTCAATGTCTCAAGGGAAACCGAATCTGGATTCCTAAATATGGTTCTATACGCAACACTCTTCTATCTGAAGCCCATCAGTCCAAGTTATCCATTCATCCTGGCAGCTCAAAGATGTATTTCGATCTGAAAGCTGATTATTGGTGGCCAGGAATGAAGAAAGACATCGGTCAGTTCGTTAAAAGCTGCATAGTATGTCAAATGGTTAAGGCAGAACACCAAAAGCCCTTCGGGGATATGCAACCACTACCAGTTCCTGAGTGGAAGTGGGAGCATATAACCATGGACTTTGTCACGAAATTGCCAAAGACCAAGAGACAGCACGACTCCATTTGGGTAGTCGTGGACCGATTAACGAAGTTAGCACATTTCATACCGATGAAAGAGACCTACTCTCTTGATAGATTGGCACAGATGTATATCACTGAGGTTATTTCACGTCACGGTGTGCTAAAATCTATCGTCTCTGATCATGATAGTCGTTTCACTTCGAGATTTTGGAAAGCGCTGCAAGAAGGGATGGGTACTCGAATCTCAATGAGTATTGCTTATCACCCTAATGCAGATGGCCAAAGTGAACGCACTATTTTAATCTTGAAGATATGCTCCGTGTCTGCGTTCTTGATCTGGGTGGTAACTGGGATGACCATTTACCTTTGGTCGAATTCTCATACAAAAACAATTATCATTCCACGATTAACATGGCTCCTTTTGAAGCTTTATACGGACGAAAGTGCAGAACTCCCACCTGTTGGCGCGAAACAGGTGAATCGCCTTTAGCAGGTCCGGCCCTTCTACAGTTGACTCATGAGAAGATTCAACTTGTCAGAAGGAACATTCTTGAAGCTCAAAGCAGGCAGAAGTCATATTACGACAATCGGCATAGATCAATAAGTTTTGCGGTTAACAATTGGGTGATGCTGAAAGTATCTCCAATGAAGAATGTGGTCCGGTTCATAAAGAGGAACAAGCTAGCTCCGAGATTTATTGGCCCGTTCAAGATCGTTGAAAAGGTAGGGAACCAATCTTACCGTCTTGAACTGCCAACTGACTTAGCGGGAATACATCCTGTATTCCATGTTAGTCATCTACGAAAGAGCCTAGCTGATGACAGAGAAGTACAGATACCACACGTTAATGTGCAAATTGATGAAAAGCTTCGAGTGGTTGAAGAGACGGAATGTATTCTGGACTCGAAGACTAAAAAGCTACGCAATAAAGAGATACAGATGGTGCTCGTCCAGTGGAATCACCACAAAGGTTCGCATCAGTCTTGGGAATCAAGAGATGTTATAAAAGATACGTATCCAAGTCTGTTCGAACATAACTAACTTCGGGGACGAAGTTTATGCGTGGTGGAGCCCATTCTGTAACAACCTAGTTTTTACTTGAACTTAATTATCTGATTTTGAGCCAATAATGTAATTTTATTACATTATTTGAGTTTTAATTTAATTAAGTTATGAAATATTTAATTAAATTATATGATTGTTATAAAGCATTTAATAATTAAAATAAAGAGATGTAAAATACAAAAGTGAAAGTGGGTTAATTTCAAATAATTATCAAAACTAATATATAAACCAAGAATAATGGCTTTTATTGCCATTTAACACAAAATCACTCTCTCTCTCTACAATCGGTTCCTTCAACAAATTCATCCAAGAACTCCATAAATTTGCAATTAATTCAAGATTCAAGACTAGAAGGAGTTACAAGAAGCAACAATTAACAACAAACTACAAAGAATTGAGGTAATTCTTGATTAAATTTCATAATTTTTAAAGTTTTGGTTCGGTTTTATGAAAAACCGAAAATCCAAGAATAATATCATGAAATTTGTAGTGCATGTATAGATTTTTAGTAGATTATGATAAATTTAAGTTATTAGATGTAACAGAAACAAAATTCGTAGGTTGGATCATTCTATTAATGAAGAAATCGGAATTTTTGATAAAAAAAAATGTGTTCTTGACAAAAAGTATATAATTTGGATGATCTTGATAAATTTATGATGTTTTTGATAAGGAAAATTGTATAAAAACAACCCAAATATGATAATACAACATTAAATTACATTGCATGTTATTAAAATCAGTTTTGTGAATTTTTGATGAAAAATCTGTATGAATATGACCAAGAACATTTCTGGGAAAATTCTAAGTGTAAAGATCCGAATTCGGGTAGGACCGAATTCGGATGATACGCATTTCGGATCCCTAATTCGGATAAGATGTCCATTTCGGTTCCTATGCAATTTGAATGAAATGCCCAAATTCTGATCCCGCTTGTACTTATTTCGGATGATCATAAATCTGTTCCAAGTCCGAATCCGGATGGATGGTGGGTCCGAATTTGAGCACCACTTCGGATGGACCGAATCCGGATCACCCAACTCCGGATGGTCCGAATCCGGATGGATCAAATCCGAACACCATGATTTTGATATTTTAAATAACTAAAATGATTAGAATGATTAAAGATCAACAAAGCAACATGATTATATATATATACATTGATATATATATAGAACTTTTGAGAATTAAATAAAACAAAGAATATGAACAAAAGAAAGATTTATGAATTATCAGTTATCAGAATCAGATGAAATAATGATTTTAAAAGCTAAAAGCTAATGATATGACATGATATGATTCTGGACAGGTTCAGTGAAATTCTGAACATAGATTTAAAGATATTGAAAGCGGGTCAAAGAACTGAAAAGAAAGCCAGAACTCTGATTAAAGATAAATCCTGAGATAACTCAGGTGGTGGATTATAAATCTTCTTGATAAAGACCCCAGAAACTGTGAGTTATAGATATTCAGTTTTGCATGCTAGACTTCCGATTGAGATATATTGTTGATGATAGATTATTTGACATTCATGAATGCTCAGCTGGATGTGACCTGTGCACACCATGGTTCGGTGATGCCCTGTGGATCATGATAGCTAATTGACTTATCATTTCGCATGACATTGTACTTATAATTCATTTCAGATATTGCTATGAGTTTATTGCTATCGTGACCTTGATGACTTATACTTTCATTATTACTCGCATCTTTGACATATTGATTCAGCTTAGCATGATTAGCTTTGACGGTCTATTGTTCTAGACCATGCTACTTCTCCAGTTCTATTGAACTTGGTATAGACACTCCGATGTTCCTCCATGAAGACCGCTGGTAGCTAGCCCAACATAAGTGAATAGCTTCCACTAAAAGCGTGAGCGTGGGCTGAACATCATCCAATTCTATGAATTCTATATCTCAATCATGAGTGGCTGTTGCGGCAGTCCAGACATATCACGCTTTGACCCATGATCCGCTTGATTAATGCATGTAATCTGAAAATCTATATTCTCACTAAGCTTTGCTTACAGTTGCTATTTGACCTTTTTACAGGAAAAGATAAAGGAAAGTCACCTGCCGGACCTAGTTCTTAGGTCTTACAAGATCAAGAGACCACTACTAAACAAAACCCTTCGGTACTGATTGGCAGATGATAATTGTGGTGGTCTGGGTAGATTTGATTTGAATGTATGATGACATGAATTAGATTAGTCTTGTGCCCTTTATAAGTTTAATTTGAAAACTGTAATCTGTACTAAAAATTGTATTAAACTTATCCTAATGTTTGTACTTGTAATCTGAAATTCCGCAACTTAAATTACTCTATCTTAGTTATGATTGATATCGTGTTGCATAATGTGGGACCTAGACTCTGAGGACTGCCCTGTAAGGGAAGGTCTTCACATAAATGAATCAAGAAACTTAACTTCGGATCATAGAGCATCCGAGCTTCGGATCCCAGGGACATCCGAATTTCGGATGATATGTTAGAGAAACAAAGTTGAAAATCTGTAAAGGATGGAACTTCGGGCCATCCGAAGTTCGGGTTCAAGCGAACTTCGGGTGTTGTCCATACTTCGAATCAATAGGCTGAAATTCAAAGTTAAGTTTTATAAAAAATTATGAAATAAACAAATATTGACATTTATGTCCTTGTTCACTGACTTAAAAGGATCTTCGTGGTGTTGACTAACACACATTGATTTATAAATTGTGGTAAAAGCATGTGTTGACTATTCTAAAAGCCTACCGGTATTGTGTAAGACCCTGTGGTATCCTTCCAGGGCATCCTTTCTAAGTAAAACCACCGTGAGTGAAAGATTACTATTCTAACATTTATTGTCTTTGCATTCATATTCGTTGGCATGTTCTTGTTGCTCATAACATATCAGTGGGCACTCTTATATGATTTATTGTTACTGATGTACACTCGTACTTGACATGTTATTAACATGGAGCCTGCGTTCATTTGAAAGTGCATGATTTAGTACATGCTTCGGCATGATAATAGTCTCATAATCCGGTTTGACATGGGCTGAGGTTGACAGCAGGCCACTGTCGGGGACTAATCATCCCATATACTCATTCCAGCCAGGTTGTACATCCCTGATCGATATTTGAACTGCCATGGAGACTTATGTCTCAAAAATCCATGCTTTCACTGCATGATGAAAACTTGTCATCAGTGCCTTCTGCACGAAGGGGCAAACATTGCCCGTGTTCACATTTGGTTTGTAAAGAAATATTTGCTGAATGTATAATCTATTATCTCACTAAGCCATAACTTACAGTTGAATTCAAATTTTTTCAGGCAAAGGTAAAGATGTTGCTGGGCCTTCTACTTAGGCTTTCATCCAATTTTTCTTTCAGTGATCCATAGAAGCTTTAGTGATGATGTACATATAACGTTGTAATAGTTAGATCTTGACTCTGTATAGTTATAAACTTTTCATGCTTTAGTGATGATGTACATATAACACGTTCTATGTTTGAAACTTTAATTATAATAATATTGGGTTTGCATGTTGATCCTGGAGTTTATCTTATGTCATCAAAAAGGAGGATATTTCGTGTGTGTGTGTGTATATATATATATATATATATATATATATATATATATATATATATATATATATATATATATATATAGGGAGAGGTTCTTTTAAGAACCTCAAAGATTGTAAGAACTTAGGAACCTTTTAGAGCCCTAGGATTAAAAGGGTATTTTTGGAATAAAAAATATTATCTTTCTCTCTCCACCTTTTTTATTATATGCATCTCTTTTTCACTTTCTCTCTCTTACCTTTTTCTCATTTTCTCTTTCTTTTATGAAAATTTATTTCAATAGTAAAAAAAACGTTTGTTATAAGAAAAAATATTTTTTTCTATATAGAAAATTATTTAATTGCTAAAAAATTAACGTATTTTATATATAAATATTATGTGTCTAAATAGAATGTTAAAATAATTCTATATTGTAACAACCTAACTTTTGCTAATCATGTAATATTTGATTTTTGAGATAATAATGTAATTTTATTACGTTATTTATGTTGCAATTTAATTAACTATGAAATTCTAAATAAATTATATTTATGTTATGAACTATTAAAGATGATTAAATTAAAAGAGATATAAGATACAAAAGTTTAGTGGGTTAAATAGCAAATATGATCAAATTAATATATAAAACTAAAATAATGATCATTTAAGATCATTAATACAAAAACACACACTCTCTCTAATATCTCTCTAAACCTACGGCCACCATCAAAATTTCATCACAATTGTTCATTTAAATCTCAATTAAAGGAAGAATCAATACAAGAAAGAGTTACAATCATCATCAAAGATCATCAATCTACAAGATTTTGAGGTAAATTCACTTATAATTGAAGTCTTTATAATGTTTGGATCGGTTTTATTAAAAACCGAAACCAAAGAAATTAAAACATGAAAATATATGTTGCATGTATAAAATTTTGATAGATTATGATGAATTTAAGTTAATAGATGTAAAGAAACAAAAAAAAATTTTAGTTTGGATCATCCAAATAAGGTGAAAGTCGGTATTTTTATAAAATAAGTGTTCTTGACAAAATTTGCATATTTTGGATGATCTTGATCAATTTATGATGTTTTTGATAGGGAAAATAGTATAAAATCAACCCAAATGTACTAATATATCAAAATATTACATTGCATGTTAAATATAAATGGGTTTAGTGAAATTTGATAGAAATCCGTATGAACAAATGAAGAACACCAAGAACAATTTTCTGAAAATTCTAAGTATAGGGATCCGAATTCGGGTAGGACCGAATTCGGATGATGCCCCATTTCGGATCACTATCATTCAGATGAAATGCTAATTCGGACCTCCTTGAAATTCGGAATTATCCTATTTCGGGTATCTACTTCGGATGATGCCAATTTCGGATGGTTCCATTTCGGTTTTGGATCCTAATTCGGATGATCATTAGGTCTGAATCCGGTTGGCCATTTCGGTTTGGATTGGTTCGGATCCGGATGATCCGAATCCGGATGGTCCGAATCCGAATAATGATTTTTGATATTTTAAAATGATTATAATGCTTAAAGATCAATAAAGCAAGATGATTACAAATATATTTATATAGATCTTTTGAGAATTCCAAAGAAACAAGGAAAAAGAACTAACAAAATGATCGATGATTTATCAGTTATCAGAATCAGATAAAAATAAAGAATTTAAAGATAAAAGATGATGATATTGACATGATATTGATATTATAATTCTGGACAGGTTTAGTGAAATTCTGAACATAGAACAAAGAGTTAAAGATTTATAAAGTGGGTCAAAGATTTGATTTGACAGAGAACAGATTGAGATAAAATCCTAAGATAACTCAGGTGGCAGATTTTACATTTGTTTGATAAAGACCCAGATCAGTGAGTTATAGATATTCAGATTTAACATGCTTGAATTTCCGGTTGAGACATATTGTTGATGCTAGATTGATTGACATTCATATTATCAGCTGGATTGTGACCTGTGCACACCATGGTTGGGTGTTGCCCAGTGGATCATGATAGTTATTTGATTATCATCTCTTATGTCATTGCATTTATAGTTCATTTCTGATATTGCTTTGAGACTACTGCTATCATGACACTGAGTACGTATGCTTCATCATTGCATATACCTTGACATTTGATTCAGCTTGATTAGCCTTGATTAGTCTATTGTTCTAGACTTGGCTATTTCACCAGTTCTATCGAACTTGGTAATGACCTCTGATGTTCCGCCACGTTGATTTACTGGTAGCTAGCCCAGTATGTGGTTGATCCCCATGATTTAAGCGTGAGCGTGGCTTGAGCATCATCCGACTCTATGACTTCTATGTCTCAATCATGAGTGGCTGTAGCGGCAGCCTTGACATATCACGCTAGACTTATGATGATCCGCTTGACATTGGATGTTAATTTAAAAATCTATTTACTCACTAAGCATTGCTTACGGTTGCTACATTGACATTTTTACAGGAAAAGATAAAGGAAAGTCACCTGCCGGACCTAGTTCTTAGGTCTTACACGATCAAGACAGAAGTTTCATAGACCTCTACTCAGCGACCCCATTTTGGTACTAATTGGATAACGATATTATGGTGATCTGGGTAGATTTATTTTGATTATATGATGACATGAATTAGATTAGACTTGTGCCCTTTATAAGTTTAATTTAAAAACTTAATCTGTATTAAACTTAAATCCTAATATGTTTGTGCATGTATCTAATATTCCGCACTTAATTACCCTATCTTAGTTTGATTGATATCGTATTGCATGATGTGGGACCTTGACTCGTGAGAACTGCCCCGTAAGGGGTGGTCTTCACATATATCTTTTTATGTATATTAACATTACTATTCATAATCTATGTAGAATGTTACGTTTCTTATATATTTCATATATTTTTATGTTTATTATACATTTCTATATCTTTTTATGTAATTAACATTTCTATTCAATGTGTTTTTGATATATTTTATATCACTTACATACCAAGTGTTTGATAAAATGTCTAAATAAAATCTTCTCTTTTTTTTTCAATGTGTTTTTGGTATAAATATCATGTAATCTACTTAGAATATATGATACTTGACTAACTACACAACATTCTACGTAGATTACATGTCATTCTACGTAGATTGCATGTCATTCTACGTAGATTGCATGACATTCTACGTAGATTGTACATACAATATGTTCGTCGATACTCTACATAGAATATGACAGATTCATTTTTCATGTTTTATAATGAAGATTATTTATAAGATATTAGATTTATAATGAATGTAATAGTTATTAGATGTTTTATATCAGTTGCATACCAAGTGTTTGATAAAAATGTCTAAGTGAAATCTTATTTTTTTGTGTCAAAGTGTTTTTGGTATATTTTATCATTTAATCTACGTAGAATATATGATACTTGACATTTTACACGACATTCTACGTAGATTGCATTCTATTGTACGTAGATTGCATGACATTCTACGTAGTTCTACATAGATTATGCTCGTCGATACTCTACATAGAATATGACAGATTCATTTTCCATGTTTTATAATGAAGACTATGTAGAATGTTATGTTTCTTATATAATTCATATATTTTTATGTTTCTTATACAATACTATATCTTTTTATGTAGATTAACATTACTATACAATGTGTTTTTGGTATATTTTATATCAGTTGCGTAACAAGTGTTTGATAAAATGTCTAAATAAAATCTTCTTTTTTTGTTTCAATATGTTTTTGGTATATTTTATCATGGAATCTACGTAGAATATATGATACTTGACATTTTATCTGACATTCTATGTAGATTGCATGACATTCTACGTAGATTGCATGCCATTCTACGTAGATTGCATTTTATTCTACGTATATTGCATGACATTCTCCGTAGATTGCACATAGAATACGTTCGTCGATGCTCTAATAGAATATGATAGATTCATCGTAGATTGTACATAGATTTCATGACATTTTATTTGTAAGATATTAAATTTATAATGATTGTAATAGTTATTAGATGTTTTACATGATAATTTACATAGAATATAATACAAGACTACTCTTAAAAAAGCAAACATAATCTATGTAGAATGTTATGTTTCTTATATTTCATATATTTTTATGTTTCCTATACATTTCTATATATTTATGTAGATTAACATTACTATTCAATGTTTTTTGGTATATTTTATATCAGTTGCATACGAAGTGTTTGATAAAATGTCTAAATGAAATCTTTTTTTTTTGTTTCAATGTGTTTTTGATATATTTTATTATGTAATCTGCGTAGAATATATGATACTTGACATTTTACACGACATTCTACGTAGATTGAATGTCATTCTACGTATATTGCATGTCATTTGATGTAGATTGGGTGCCATTCTACGTAGATTGCATGACATTCTACGTAGATTGTACATAAAATATGTTCGTCGATACTCTACATAGAATATGACAGATTCATTTTCCATGTTTTATAATGAAGATTATTTGTAAGATATTAGATTTATAATGAATGTAATAGTTATTAGATGTTTTACAGGATAATCTACGTAGATTACTTGATAATCTACATAGAATATAATACAAGACTACTTATAAAAAATCACACATAATCTATGTAGAATGTTATGTTTCTTATATATTTCATATATTTTTATGTTTCTTTTACAATTCTATATATATTTTTATGTAGATTAACATTATTATTCAATGTCTTTTTGGTATATTTTATATCAGTTGTATAGCAAGTGTTTGATAAAATATCTAAATGAAATCTTCTTTTCTTGTTTCAATGTGTTTTTAACATACTTTATCATGTAATCTACGTAGAATATAGGATACTTGACATTCTATACGACATTCTACGTAGATTGCATGCCATTCTACGTAGATTGGATGTCATTCTACGTAGATTGCATGACATTCTACGTAATATTGCATGACATTCTATGTAGATTGTATATAGAATATGTTCGTTACCATATTCTGTATAGAAAAAAAATATTCTATATAAACATTCTATATAGACGCATAATATTTTTATATAAAATACATTAATTTTTTAGCAATTAAATAATTTTGTATATAGAAAAAATATTTTTTTAATAAAAAAACGTTTTTTTTTACTATAAAAATCAATTCTCATGAAAGAAAAACAAAATGAAAATGAAAAAAAGTAAGAGAGAGAAAGGAAAAAGACAGATTTTTTTTTCTTCCAAAAATGTCATTTTCACACATTTTCTAGATTTCCCACTATCAAAGTTTTAAATACTTTCATTATTGTCATCCAATATATCAACCATTGATTCTATTAATCCAAAGGCTATAAAAGGTTCTTAAGTTCTCACAATATTTATGTTTCTTAAAAGAACCATTCCCTATATATATATATATATATATATATATATATATATATATATATATATATATATATATATATATATATATATATATATATATATATATATATATATATATATATATATGTGTGTGTGTGTGTGTGTGTGTGTGTGTGTGTGTGTGTGTGTGTATGTATGTATGTATGTAGGTAGGTAGGTAGGTAGGTAGGTATAGTTCGAGAGAGTACCACTCATTATGCAGCGCAACAGAATGTGTCGCCTTTTAAAAAAACTTTTAAATACTTTTTTCATAAACATGTTTTAATTAACATTATGAAAAAATAATATGTAAATTTCACATACATTCACATCTCCTAAAACCTTACAAATGATGTGAACGTACGCTTATATAAATTTGCATACATGTGAACATACATTTATGTGATGCATGATTTCATGCATTTAGAGTGTGTTTGGATTTGCGTTTGAAAAAAGGCTACATCGTTTTGGAACTAATAATCAACTAGCTGTAAGAAAATGTGATGCCAGAAATTTAGTGTTTGGTTCAGCTTTTGCTTTTTGCTATCATAATTATTAAACAATCAGTTTTTAAAGTGTTTAGATTTGCATTGTAACTTGTAAAATCACAAAATAATCAGTTAACAAATAAGCTATGAAAAAAATTTGGTAGGATTAATTGTAAACGCAATAATCACTTATTAATTAATGTAATCCAAACATTTTAAATCAATTATTTACGTTATTTTAACGTAATAATATAATAATCTCATTAATAACGCAAAACTAAACACAATCTTATAATGTGTGAATATAATAATCTAAATCTAACAAGATTCATATGATTCAAAAGGTTCATAGACGTGTCTGCAAAAAAATTATAACATTCAAAACGTTCATAGCAATATTTATAACAAAAATATATAGAATTCAACAACATTAATAAGATCCAACAAACTCATATGATTCAACAAAATTCATAGGATCCAATAAAATTCAAAGGTTAATAGAAGGACTCAGTAATATCTGCAACAATTTTCATTGGATTCAAATCCATTTTGTGATTATTCACAACGAATAAAATATTCACAAAAGATGCTTAGTCTATATATAGATGAGATCTTGTAAGCACCATTTATATGGTGAGCAACCAATTGAAATAATATTTTAAACCAATAGAAATAAGTTTTCAGTAATTTCACTGAATTTTTTTGTTTTAATATACATAAGATTCATTGGTTTACTTACATTCTCACGTTTTTATATGTAAAAACATCATTGCGTTCATTACATTCATCAAATCATTTATAAAAAAAGTTTCAGTGGGATCATTGGCTTCAAAAAATGAAATAAGTAATTTGTAACATGCAAAAGCTATAAGCGATGCTGATATGTCAATAATTGATGGATACTTACGATCACTACAACAAATATGTCATTATTTCACACGTTTTTTAAAAGTGTGTAAAAGTTAAGTAAACAGTTTACGTATATAAATGTGTTTAAGATTGTTACACTAATAAGCATGAAAATATATAATAAAACATCCTAATTATCCCATTTAAAAATTTTAAAGAAAAAAAGTTCACATGTATAAGTGTGGACAAAATTTCATTTTTTCACCCTTAAAGTGTCGAAAGCAAATTGTTGCACTCAATTTCTCATGCTCTCTCTTATGGACAAATTAGGTGCGACAGATTGATTTTCATACTTTTAAGTGTGGTCAAATTATTAGTTTGTCCACATTTATATGTGCAAACTTACTTTTAATACAAATTTGAGAATAAAAACTTCATTGTTGTCTAAAATTTGTGTAGATATAATTGTAACTAACATTTACATTCTTATAAATATGACCTTTTAATTCGTTGATCATCGTAAGAACCTTTTAATTCGTTCATCATCGGAGAATATTGTGAAGTTAGTTGACATGTACTCACTGCTTGATTGTAAGGCATAAGGCCTTGATGTAGTAACCATTCATATTTTCTACCATCAAATTCAACTTTCTAAATGAGGGTCCCTAATACCCTAAAGCAACCCTAAGATCCATAATCTTCATCTATCAGAAATCTGTTGTTCGGTCTAGAACACCTCTCACAAACCTGATCGTTCGTCATCAGGTTTCCGCATAAAGAAGACGACATCAATGGATTCAGGTATGAGTTCTTTTATGATTTAGCAATATGGTTGATCCGAGATTATTATTCAAATATATCTAACATCGAATGCCTCGTATTTCTCCTCCAAATTAAAATATACGCCCATGATTTCCTCCTCGTGTAATATCGTTAAGAAGAGATAATACTTCTTTCATCCTAATGAATTAATTAAGTGTGATCGGATCACATATATCAGTGTGTATCAGTTAAATGATTTTTGCATTGTATACAACTTTTTTTGGAAATGAATTCCTTGTTTGCTTTGCACATTTCACACCCTTAATTCGAAAAATTTTGTTTGGAATAATTCATATGGGGCAATCCATGAACCAATTCCTTTCAACACATTCATCAATTTTCATGCAGTTTTCAGGTATGTTACTTACGTCAAGTTTATATATGCGCGTCTTGCGGATCTCCACACGTGCAACTAATCGTTCTTTATCATTCAAGTGCAAGATACGACCCTACATAAAATTAGAAAAGCCTCTTTCCATAGGCTATCCTGAACTTAAAGTGTTCCTTTTCATATCGGGCACGTAATACACATATTTAATTCTAGTCTCTTTGTCATTATGAGTGCATAAAAATTGTACCGTGTCACTTTACTTGACTCTTCTACTGATCTCTAAATGGCACATGGTTTTCTTTTTAGATTGTAAGCTAGAAACCATTACGGTTAATATGGGGGTTAGTAGTTACCGTTAGTTGTGACTCCTAAGATCAACTACCATCTTGAATAGTTATGTCGTTTATATGTGGTGTTAATATATATATATATATATATATATATATATATATATATATATATATATATATATATATATATATATATATATATATATATGTGTGTGTGTGTGTGTGTGTGTGTGTGTGTGTGTGTGTGTATGTATGATTGTTGTTGAAATTATAATAAAGCGTAGTATCAAATTAGTATATTGCCATCTTCTCTAAAACTTATATCTGTTGAATATTCACAAATGACCTTTTGTTCCTGCAAATGTGATTGCTAGCACCTATGTCAAGATATCATACTTATCATTATTGAAAATGGCATCTTTGTATGCCTTCAATAGAACACTATCATCTTTCATCTCTTTTTTTGCCATGAGGTTTGTATTCTCTTTTACCCTCTTCAAAGATCTACATTCTCTTGCAAAATGCCTTAAGCCATCATAATGATAACCGTGCATAACGATTACTGTGGCAAACTTTTACATGACCACGTCCTTCGTCTGGCCAAGTTTTTAGGAAATGAGTTTGTCGCTGTCGTTCATAATGATTATTGTCACACCCCATTACCCCGGTTGGCAACGAAGCGTGACGTCGCGAAAACATAACCATAATCATAACGAACGACCACTATATGGACGTTTTCAAAAATACATTGATAAAACTTTAAAATATAGTAATGTTATACATAGCCTGATATGAAAAAAAAGAAGTTCGCACGATACAGAGATTAGTACATAATTAAAGTATTCAAAATAATGCAGCTAAATCTCCGGTAGTTTTGAAAATGCATGCGACTCCTTAGGTGCGGAACTTGAAAAAAAAAACTTCTGAGGTGGCACACTTGCCGTAATTCCCTAAAAATACACGCTAAAATACGTCAACAAAAATTGTTGGTGAGCTCATAGGTTTACACGTAAATCTGACTTGTATGGAAAATAACAGTTAAGTTTGAATTTATAAAATCATAAATTCCATGTTATGTATTACATATAAACCATCATGCAACCGAAGCTTAATTAAATAAGTTTGTCCTGTGCAGTATTCCCATACGTAATACCGTGTGTTAAATATATATGTACTCGCTGTTAGCCGAGCCGAACTAACCCGAATGGGGGACATGACTTCCGATAGACCTATCCACAATATACTCGCGCTTACAAATAAATGCAAGTAACGGTTCATGATTTGAGGGCTGATGGAACCACATGTGTAATACATAATAGAAATGAAGTTGTTTCTGTGTCCATATGAAAACGTAGCATGTATTTCAACCACAAAACATAACAGTGTAAAAATAGGGGCTATGAGGACTCACCGTGGGTGCGATGACAAATATTTGCAAAAAATGCAATTTAGTAAGTGGATGGGTGATGCACCGGGCGAGTTTAATCGAGCCCTAAATGATAATAGGGACTTAATATCTCTAATATATGATAATATATATTTATAGATTTTTATATCTTAAATCACCCAACATGACAAGTTTATAAATAAAATCCACTTAAAACGTCAAGTAATATATATATATATATATATATATATATATATATATATATATATATATATATATATATATATATATATATATATATATATATATATATATATATATATATATATAATTTTCCAGCTTTTTCGAAGGTTTTTCGGCCTACTTTGAGACTGTTTTTGACCAAGCTCTGAAACGTTTTAGGCTTTGGTTTTCTTGGACATTAAACTACTATATACTAAAATTTTTTAAAGTCAAGAGCGGCCATTTTCCGAGATGTTTAGGTTGGGGAAAAAGCTTGTTGAAAACCCTATGTTTGCCATTTTTGAGCTGTCAAACTTTCGGTTTCCCAAATAATTTATGGAGGTATTGAACTCCAAAACAAATTATGAAAACTTCCAGATCTATAGTTAAGACATAGATCTAACTTTTGAGACAAGAATCAACTCATTTCGTTAAGTTATGAATTAGTTATGATTTTTCAAAGTCGATGTAAATTTTCTGCCGAAAATCCGTAGTTTATAAACTTGAAATAACTAGTGATTCTTGTTGTTTATTCAAAGACTACTTGTATAAAAGTTATAAAACACATATATATCACTTTTTTTCATAATATTTACACTTATATGATGTGTTTATATATTTATAAACACATTTGAAGAAAACAACTTAAAAACAAAAACTAATGACTTATAAACTTGAGTTTTTATGTAACTTGTTGTTGTTGGTGATTATATATATTATGCAAGACTTATATAAACATAAATATAAGATGAAATAAGTTAGTATTTACTTACTTTGAAGTATTTAGAGTATGGAATTGAGAAGAAGTTGAAATTCTTGCAAGATTTGCACCAAGAACACTTGAATTTCTTGAAGAACACTTGAAAGAAAATGTTTGTAGTGTGTGTGTTAGTGTGGCCGGATTTAAGAGAGAAAAGGGGAGTGTATTTTTGATATTTGAAGTGTGGAATTGAAGTGTGAATTGTGGTCTTATTTATAGGCAAAGAGGTTGATCTTTCAATGATGAAAAGCATGGGATAAAAGGGTTGTGTGCACTTTTAAACAAAATGATGATGTTAAAGTAAACATGACTTTTGTAATAAAATATTTGAAGTCAACCTGTATGATGTACCCCCCTATAGGCCGGCCATGTACATGTATTTACATGTATTTTCATTTTTTTTTGTATAAAAGTATTTAGAAATGTATTCTTGTATTTCCCTTTTCTTGTAAATTCATAAATACTTTTGGATGCATTGTTTTAATGAATTGTTTTAGTCTTGCATAATTAATGTTAAGTAATTGTATTAGTGTATGATTAGTGTCACTAATCATATTTTAATTATGTACTTAGTTGAATTAATCCATCATATCGTAAATCGATCGGATTAATTGATTTCCCGATTCATCGCATCGATGAATTTGATTCTAATTGAGTTGAATTTCCTAATGAACATTGTTAATCACTTTGATTAATTTCTAATGACTACTGATTTGGTTATAATTGGCTATTAAATACTGATTAGGTCGTAGTTGCTAACTTGGTTTAATGCCGGATGTTACAATTATTATCTCTCTGACGACCTCTACATCGATCCCTTTGTCACGGTTGCTGTAACAACCTAAAGATAGTAGCTGATGCATGAAATTTTCCTACTGTTACATTGTAATTACATGAATTGGATAACTTTAATTGACCAACCAAGTCCAGTCAGGTAAAGTATGTTGCCATTAATGTGTTAAACTACAAAGCCTTGAGATGTTAGTTGAATTGACTCTAAACTGAGTTCAGAGACTAATTTACTTTGGTTGGGAATTTTATGAATATATTATGGTTTTCAAAGAGTAAATGAGTAAAGTTGTTAATTTAGTGGGTATTAATACCTGATGTTATAACAAAAACTATAGGTACACATAAATCTCACAAACTTGCATGCTTCCAATTATTCTAATTTTAAAACATAGTGTTGTGTGAATTTGGCCAGAGATACGAGAGAGAGGAGAGTGAAGGAAATCAACCTTAGAAGCTGAACTGGAGCTTTAATCTTCCTCAAAGGTTTGACTGTATAGTCATGACCAAAGCTCAGACTCTCAAAGGTTTAGCCCGTTCCTTTCGGCTCAGGGCATCAGCTACAACATTCGCTTTACTCGGATGATAACGAATCTCGTAGTCGTAATCGCTAAGCAGCTCAACCCAGCGACGTTGCCTCATATTTAACTCTTTCTGATTCAGAATATGCTGAAGGCTTTTATGGTCTGTAAACACCGTGCACTTAGATCCGTACAGGTAGTGCCTCCATATCCTGAGAGCAAACACCACTGCTCCGAGCTCCAAGTCATGAGTCGTATAGTTCACCTCGTGAATTTTGAGTTGCCGTGATGCGTAAGCAATGACTTTATCCTTTTGCATGAGCACACAACCTAATCCATTGTGTGAGGCATCACAGTAGACCACAAAATTTTCTGTCCCTTCAGGTAAGGACAGAATTGGTGCACTACACAATCTTTTAACTGTTGAAACGCCTTTTCCTGCTCTTCACCCCAGCTATACTTCACATCTTTCCGAGTCAACTCTGTTAGGGAACCTGCTATCTTTGAGAAGTTTTCAATAAATCGCCTATAATAACCGGCAAGTCCTAGAAATTGGCGGATTTCCATGGGAGTTCTAGGAGTTGCCCAGTTCTTTATGGCCTCGATTTTTGATGGGTCAACTTGGATTCCCTGGCTGTTGATCACATGCCCAAGGAATTTAACTTCTCGCAACCAAAATTCACACTTTGAAAATTTGGCGTATAACTATTCTTTCTCTAACAACTCCAAGATCAGCTTGAGATGTTGTTCGTGCTCCTCCTTATTTGTGGAATAGATAAGGATATCGTCTATGAACACTATTACAAATTTGTCCAAATATGGTTTACATACTCGATTCATGAGGTCCATGAATACGGCTGGTGCGTTGGTCAAACCGAATGGCATCACCTGAAATTCGTAATGTCCATAACGAGTTCTAAACGCTGTCTTGGGAACGTCTTCTTCCCGAACCTTTACTTGATGATAACCGGATCGCAGATCAATCTTAGAGTAGAAGCTAGATCCCTGTAGTTCGTCGAATAAGTCGTCAATTCTGGGATGGGGGTAGCGGTTCTTTACCGTTAATTTATTTAGCTCTCGGTAGTCTATGCACATTCTGAAGGATCCGTCTTTCTTTTTCACAAATAAGACCGGAGCTCCCCATGGTGAGGAACTTGGTCGAATGAATCCCTTATCCATCAACTCTTGTAGTTGATTGGATAGCTCTTGCATTTCAGAAGGAGCGAGTCTGTATGGGGCTCTTGCGACCGGTGCTGCTCCCGGCACCAAGTCGATTTGGAACTCCACTTGCCTAGCTGGCGGAAGCCCAGGCAAATCTTCCGGGAAGACATTTGGATAGTCACAAACCACTGGAATATCCTTGAGTTGTTTTTCCTTCGACTCTTTTTCTGCAATCTGGACTAATACTGCATGGAAACCTTTTCTAAGGCACTTTAATGTCCTTAGGCCAGATATGACATTCAGCTGACGGTTCTTTCTTTCCCCTTGGACTGTTAGGACCTTCTTCTTGTGGAGGGGTATCCGTACCACTTTCTTACAGCACAAAATCTCGGCATGATTGTGTGACAACCAATCCATACCAACTACCACATCAAAGCTTCCGAGTTCTATAGGCATCATGTCTATCTTAAAGGGATGATCTGCCAGCTTCAGTGTGCATTCCTTAATAATATTATTTGCCTTTATTATTTTGCCGTCGGCTAGCTCTATAGTATAAGAGTTGTCTAAGGGAAAAGGAGTGGCACTCAATTGCTTACTAAACTTATCATATATAAAGCTCCTATGAGCCCCAGTATCAAAGAGTACTTAAACGTAAATGTCACTTAAAAGAAACGTACCTGATACCACATGGGGATCCTGACGAGCGTAACCTGCTCCCAATACAAAAGTTCTCCCCTGAGCTCCTCCACCATGTTTCAACCTCGGGCACTCACTCTTGAAGTGCCCGGCAGCTCCACACTCATAGCAGCTCCTCTGATTGCCCCCGTTGTTACCCGGGGTACCAAATTTACAGTCCTTAGTCAAATGACCAAGACGCTTGCACTTTCCACAAGGGCTTGGGCAGGGACCTTTGTTGTGGTGATAGGTGCATTGTGTGCAGAAAGGCTTTGTACCTGTGTAGCCTTTCCTTGTCTCGACTCCTGCTACGTAAGCCTTGATGGTTTCGGGCTTCTTGGATTGTGAGCCGGAATTCTTCCCAGACTTGTTGTTAGGCACAAAAAGGCCTCAGTCAAACCTGTTGTACATCTGAGGGGGAGATTTTTAATCAAACGTGTTGATGCATTTGAAGGTTGAATTTAAGGCCTGTTATATGCCTTATTGAAACCTGAAAATGATTTGTAATATCAGCCCAAAGCTGTTTACCATGTTGCATTCGTTGCAACAAAGACAGTTTGTCCAAGCTGTTCTATCTGTTGAACAGGCTGGGCATAAACTGTCTACGCTCCTCTATTCTCTTGAGCAGCTTGGGCAGTATTCAAGTGTTCTGTTCTTTGTGAACAGAACCTGTTCTTTGTGAACAGGTTAAACACTTTCCCATATGTTTCCAAGTCCTCATGTAGTGTTTTTGGCTACAAGATCAGTTTACAAGTCGAAGACAAAGTGGAAAACAGAACTGCACAGCCTGCCCACGCTGTTCTGTTACATGAAGACAAACAGATATTAAAAAAGGGTGACAAACCTTTTATTATATCAAAATGGCATTAACAAAAGAAGAAAGATGCAAAGTTAACATTCCTCTTTTGGTTAAAGCCTTATGCAACAGTGACAAAAAGGAAAAGACAAAGATTCTGTCATATGAAGACAAAGATACTTTATCAGAACGTGCAGAAAGGTGTTTTGTCCTTTTGGAAAGACTTTCCGCTATCTCATCTTTCCAATGAGGAAGCTTCACTGAGATTCTCCTTTTGAGTATAAAAGGAAACTTCTAAGGATAATGAGAAATTAAGAGTGTGACAATCAGTACGTGCATTGAAGTGTGTTATTCCATGCATGCAAGTCTGCTTATATAAAAACAGTAGAGTGTGTCTAAGCTGTTCATGTATAAGCTGTCCATCTAAGTCTTGTAAAAACAGTGAGAGCTTCTAAGTGAGAGTAATCATTGTAACTAGTTTGAGTGTGTTTTAGACTAGTTGACAAACTGTTGATTCTGTCATCTCAGCTTGAACATTTCCGCATTCAAGCTTGTTTGTAATTAACTTTTGTTGATAATACATACAAACATTGAGAAAAGAGTATTTAAGTTTTAAATAGCTGTATTCACCCCCCTTACAGCTTAGAGCTATACACTTAGGAAACCTTTTGGGACCTACAACTGGTATCAGAGCAGTGTTAGAGTGTGTGTCAACTCTAGATCTCTCATTCTCCCTACGTTTCCATGGACAACAGTTCTGCAAGTTCCTCTTACTATGACAATGGGTCAATGGCCAAACCCCCGAAGTTCAATCATCAGAACTTCTCTGGCTGGAAGTGCAGAATGATGCTCTATTTTGAGAATCTGGATGTACAATTACCAGAGATAGTAATGGAAGGTCCCTATGTGCCAACTTCTGTTACTACCATAACTCCTGCTGTTGAAGGAGCAGCCCCTGAAATCAGAACCTTTGAGAAGGCCAACGCTCAATGGTCTGATGAAGACAAAAGACTGGTTGCTCTAGATGCAAAAGCCAGGAATAACCTGGTTATCTCTCTGCCTGATGATATGTTCAAATAGGTTGAGAAGATGAAGACTGCAAAGGAGATGTGGGATACTTTGTGTACCGTCTATGATGGACCCACAATCACACTGGACAACAGGATTAATAATCTTGTTAAACAGTATGAACTCTTCTTTGCAAAACCAAAGGAGACTCTCACAGAAACCTACACCAGGTTTACTGCTCTTGTTAATGATCTCAAAGCTGTTGGGATCACTAAGGACAGCCTAACCCTGGTGAACAAGTTCTTGGACATCCTACCTGAAGAATGGAACTACTTTTCCACCATCTTGAGAAACTCAGGTACCATCAAAGGTATGGATCTGGTAAACTTATATGGATCTTTACTAAATGATGAACAGTCAAGGCAACAGAAGAGAAATGCCTTGGAAATGTCCAAAAGAGGTGCTGCCTTAGTGGCCAGCGTGAGACAACCTGTTGGGCAGGAGTGTGATGTGTTCACACAATCTGATCAACAGGCTGATGATGAAAGAGAGGAAATGTTTGATAAGGAAGACAGTGCAGATCTTGCTGAGCTTGATGATGAGCAAATGATAGCCATGCTTGTCAAAAGGTTCAACAAGAAGAGGTTTGGATGAAATATGCTGCAGGGAAACTCAAATGCTGCCAAGAAGAAGGCATTTGATAAATCTAAAGCTGAGTGCTTCAAATGTGGCAAAGCTGGCCATATAGCTATTGACTGTGTGTCAAAAGCTGTTGGACAGTCTTCCAAACCATACAAGACTAACAGGGACGATGGCTACAGGGTTAAGTACCTTATGGCCATGGAAAAGCTGAAAAAGTTGGAAAACTCAGTGGCTTCCAGCAAGAAAAAGGGACTGATGGCAGAGACATGTGACTGGGAGGAGTCTGATTCATCCTCAGATGAAGAAGACAACAATTGTTTGATGGCCAATAGTGATGTCCCATCAACTAGCAACTTCAAACAGGACTTGGCTGAAGCTGAAGCCTTCAGCAGCTTGGAGAATTGGAACCCTACAATGATGTACAATGTACAAAATTTTATGGCTTACAGTTCAGATGAAAAAGTAAAAATGTTTGAATATATGCTGGTTGATTTAAAAGCTGCTGTTGAGAAGCATAATGTTTTAATATCTGAAATCTCTAAGCTTAAAATTGATCTTGAAATTAAATCTGGTAAACTAGACAGTTTCCATAAGTTGGAAACTGAGCTTGATGAACTAAAACACATCAACTCTATTTTACTGGAAGAAAAGAGAGAAACAGATGTGAAACATGCAAAGCTTCAAAAGATAGTTGACTCTTGGTGCCAATCAGCACAAAAAGTCAGCCATTGCATAAGTCAGCAGATCCCTGCACAAATCCAAGCCTATCTTGGAGGGGATCTTGACACAGCAGCTTCTATTGTTGAGATCAATAATCTGAAAGATGACTTATCCACTCTTGGTGAGCTTCCCAGTACTTTCATCCAGAAAGTTAATGGAAAGCTGGTCTCAACAAACAGGTTTGTCAGGCCTCAAAACACTGACAGCTTGTGTGAAAAAGGCCCAAACGCTGATGATAGAATATGTTCTCCATCAACTCAGCGTGCTAAGTGCTATGCTGATTCACACAAGCAAAAGAAAGGAAAACATACTCAAACTGCAACGGTGGACACTAAACCTGTTGACAAAACAGGCTCTGGGTCCAAAGCTGATGGCAAGAGACATGTTAATCCTTTTGATGCTAAACATTTTGAAAATAAGTTTTCAAAAGGTAAGCAGCCTACTTTCAACAAGGGTAAGTCTCATGTTGAAAGCAAATCCGCTGTGATTTCAAATAAGTTTTCAAATCATAGTGAAAAACTGGTTACAACAAAATGAACCTAAAGCAACATGGGAAAAGTGTTGTGTTAGGCCTTAAAAGTGTTGCTGTAGGCCTAATGCGACACTTTATGTAGTGCCACCTTAGCCAACGTCGCCTTAGGTCTAAAGCGACACTTTCACTAGATAATGCAACACTTTTCAAAAGTGTTGCCATTATTTTATAAATGCAACACTTTTTAAATGCAACACTTTTTATATTGAAAAGCAACACTTTTTAATGTGTTGCCATTATTTTAAAAATGCAACATTTTTAAATGCAACACTTTTTATACTCTAAAGCAACACTTTTAATTTATTGTTACCAACTTATAGCAACACTTTACTTATCAAATGCAACACTTATCAAATGTTGTCATTATGTAAATGCAACACCATTATCAATCTATTGCAACCCTTTATTATTGTTTTAAATTACATAAATGCAATATTTTCTAGACAAAAGAAACACATTCATTATTTTTTAAATTTAATGCAAATATAAATATTTATTTAATTGCTTCGTGATAGTTTTTCTACTTACAATTCAATTTAACAAAAATAATATCATTTCATAACATATCGATCAAAAAGTATTTCAAGTATAATAAACGTCTATCATCAAATATATAAGCGATACAACAAAAAAGTAAATTACAATCTTGGGAATGTATATTCAATTTCTCTTCTTGTAACTTCTTTCTACGAAACCGGCGCTTATCATGCACAACTCTCCTTCTGTCGATCACTTTGCATGTGTCAAAAGAAAGTAACTAACCTGCAACATATGAAAACACGTACAATATATAACATATCGTTAGTGTGTTTTCTAAATTATAAATGATAACAAGAACATTATGAAGCAGTATTACAGTGCAGTAAGTCAGAAACACACACATGTGAAACATTTCGCTTACATCTCTCTCTCTCTCTCTCTATATATATATATATATATATATATATATATATATATATATATATACACACACACACACACACACACACACACACACACTAGTAGTGTACCCGCGCATAGCAGCGGAGCCACAAATTTAGATTCTGATTAATTTCGGGAAGTTGTTTATAGAATTGATATAGACTATGGTTGATAGGATGTTTCAGGTTTACTATATTCTCAAGCACAAATAATATAGAATTTAAATTCTTTTTCGGAACATTTATAAGCATCACTTCGTTTTGTTATATGGTAACACATACACTATCTCCTTGATATTTTCATGGATTAACGAATAAAGTATTTGTTTTCTTCAATTTATATTGATTATTCATTTTGATATTATGTTTGTACTAAAGTTTTCAATTCAATTTATTTTTTACCCATCTTTCAGACTACAACATAGCTCCAAAATTTTTAACTTGACAGCAATATTAGCAACTAACCTCTTTGTACTCTTCACTCTAAACTCCATTTAACATAAGCAAGAATTAAAATCTTGAGAGTCGATGCTAAGGTCTCTAATGTAGAGGTGAATTTGGGTGTTCCTATGTTCCAACTAAATATTTACGCATAGAAACAATCCATAAAGATATCCATTTAGTCCTAAATGTTTTTGAACCAACGTAATCTCATTGGCGATGGAGATGAATTGACAAATGGGTTGCTGTAATAACATCAAGGAAACAAAGCTACAATAACAACAAAGAACGTAAAAAGAACTTGTTTTATCACTAAAAAAACTCAAACTAAGTCAAGAGCAATAACATGTAGGCTGAAATTAATCCACACAGTGGACTCCTCTAAGTTTGGCATATATAAAACAAGATGGGAATTGCTTCTTCAGGTTTGTGCTCAAATGTATACTTGCAGATGGGAATTTCTTAATCAGTTCTCATTATGTGGTGTAGGTCCCGAGAGGTTCCCAAAGTATATAGCTTTAAGCTGTAGAGGGGGGGTGAATACAGCTATTTAAAAACTACACACTATTTTCTCAATGTTTGTATGTATTATCAACAATTTGTTAATTACAAACAAGCTTGAATGCGGAATAGTTCAAGCTGAGATGACAGATACAACAGTATGTTCACTAGTCTAAGACAAACTCAAACTAGAATAAAATGAATACACTGTAACATCCTCGAATTCAATTACTGTAATTTGGATCTATTTAGGCGGATAATTTATAATTAAGTTAAATTATGAGCAACTATTATGTATTTGGGATATTTAGAAAGTTTGTTGTTAATTTAAGAAAATTTGAACTCTGAATTATTATTATGGAGTATTAAGATTATAAAAGTTGGTAATGATAAATTTAAGAATAAATCAGTATATTATGGAACCGGTTAAGTTGAGGGGTGAAATGTGCAAAATGATGAAAATGGGAATAAAAAGGATAAAAACTCTCATTTTCCATAAGTCACTCTCTCTCTCTACAACTTTCTCTCTCTAGATTCTCTCTACATCTCTCTACGATATCTCACAAACCGACCGGCCGATTATCGAGATTTATACGTCATCGGAAAGATCTCGAGGAGTACAACAACAATCTACGGTTGGATTTTTGATTTCATACGGATTAAGGTAAGAATCGACTCTTTTAAGATTTTGTGTTTCAGTTTTGAAGAACATAAGTTCGAATCTGTCATTTTTATAAGATTTAAAGCCGATTTTGCTTGAGTTTTAGCTAGAATATGATGGTATATGTGTAATAGAATCAAACCTAGGTATAATACTTGATATATTCATGATTTTAGGCTTTGAAATGAAGGATTTAAGTTGTAAAGATGAACAAACTCGAAAATACCAAGAACACAGTCGAAATGCAAGAACAAACTCGATTTTTGTACTAAATTCGAGCAGGAATTCGAGTTTGACACCATAGATTCGAATCTAAGGCCCTAGATTCGAATATGGTTCGAATCTACCCTTAGGAATTCGAGTTTAGTCATTAAATTTGAAGGAAATTCGAATTTAACCCCTGAAATTCGAGTTTAATGCCTAAAATTTAGAAATCTACTCTCTAAACTCGAGTATTTTGAATAAAACTCATAAATAACACATAAAATGACAAGAGTTATTCAAAGGACAATTAATGAGCATGAGATGAGTTCAAACTTAGTTGTAGTTCGAATTTGGACATAGACCCGAAATGGGGAAAAATATTGCAAAACTTACGAAACTTGGTTTTATGGATTTAAACGGTTTTTGACTCGAAATATTGTTGTAACTAATTTAACAGGTCCCTTGTGGTGTTGTTTAACCCACAGTGGGGTACTTGGCGGATCCGGTTGAAAGCCCGAAGAGAAATAATATCGGTTAAAAGATAAATTACGCACCCACTGTGAGTACAGTAGATTTCGCATGTTTATATTTGTTTTATGGAAGCTTTGCCTGCTGAGACTTGTTGTTTCATTGATTGTTTGAAATTCTACTAACTTGCGTAGATTTAGATGCACATTCTTACTTGTTGCATGTCCTTTCGGTTGTTGTGCATCTAGTGATGGACCGGTGGGTCGCATCGATTACTCTGATGTTACTGTGCTATATGACCTGGAGCTGATCCCTCCTAGGCCCGGTAGGCAGTATGTCATCCCCGATCGTACGTTTGTCTCAGATGGTATGTTTAAATGCCGAGCTTTGAGCTCGAAGGGGCTGCGGCTCTGGTCCGTACTTTGTGTACGAAGAGGATATCCGATGTTGGTCATCTGTGTTATCCTTGGGCTTCATAAAAATTTATAAAATGCATAATCTCTGTATTCACTAAGCATCCGCTTATTCCCCAGTTGTTGATTTTTATTTTACAGGAAAAGGGAAGTCTACTGCTGGACCTTCTAGTTAGGTCGTTTGGAAGATTTGGGAGACTCGGCACTATTTGATCGTTAATTGTGATTTGGACAATGTTGTAATATATTCTGGATGATTGTAATAAATGTATGGGTGTGTAGACTTAGACTTGGTACCTTATAGCACCGTAGGGTGTTTAACACTTTTTGCACTACTTTATTTATGTTTTTAATGCTTCCGCACTTAATTTAGGTTATCAGATCATTATGTTATTGTATGTTGGTGATTAATCCTGGGTGTATTGTAATTGGTGGTTGTTGTGGCAAGGGTGTCACACGAGATGGTATCAGAGAAGTTGTTTGAGATTCAAGTGTCCGTGAGGTCTTGATCTCAAACATTAGGTAATGATATGTAGTGGTCTAAGTAATGATCTGAACTAAGATAGGTTATGATCTAGTAATTATAAGAGATTGACTATCATACGGGACAAATAAGTGGTGTCTTTAAACTAATGACATGTTACTAAACAAGTTATGTGTTATTATTACAGAACATGTCTGGGGAGGAATGACACCTGAAGAAACAAGAGAGATGATGCTAGCCATGATGGCTGAGCAGAATTGAATGATTCAAGATCAGTTTCGGGCGCGAGATGAGGCCAAAGCCAAAAGAAAAGAAGACAAGAGAAAAGAAAAGAGGGAATGTGAAAGGGATTATGTTGTGGTAGACATAAACCTTAGGAATGAAGCGAAACGCAAAGACAAGGGCAAGGAAAAGATTGATTATGAAACTGGGATTGATGAGAATTACATGAATTATGTAATTAGATCATTCAAGGACTGACAACCACCCACATTCTCTGGATCTCTGAGAATTGAGGAAGCAGAAATGTGGATTACAATTATGGAACAAATCTTTAGGGAGATGAATTGTAAGGATGAGTATAAGGTATTTTTAGCTAAGGATCAATTGATTGGACAAGCTAAGGAATGGTGGGACCGTTGGGAAAAAGAACTGGGATCCAAGTTGATTGCTTCCTTTAGTTGGGAACAATTCAAGTTGTTGTTTAGTAGGCAATATGGTGAGCCTGATATCGTACCACATGTTAATCATGAAGAAAGAGATATTGGAAAGATTGTAAAGTCTGGAGAAGATGAATTAAATGGACTATACTTGAGGTCAAGAACAAATAAATGTGAGAAGTAAGAGATGTTGCCATTGTAATCAATTTGAACATAAGGCTAACAAATGTCCAATGAAGGCCGATGCTTGTTATAATTGTGGAAAAGTGGGCCATTTTAGCAGAAATTGCAAATTTCGACCAAAGAATTAGCATGTAATACATGATGAAACTATGAATGAAAGGTTTGACAAAGGGATGAGATCGTGGTTATAATTTTTGGACGTTAATCCATAGAGTTAGAGGTGTACCTTAAAGACTCCATATGCAATATTTTATCGAAGTTCTATGATGCTGAAGTTAACATGAAATCGAGTTATATAAGTTTTATTACTAATATAAGTATAATCCTGTTTGTGAATGAGAATATTCGAGTATATAAATAGGCAGTAGATGAATAGCCAAGATGGACTTGGAAGCTTTGAATTGGAAAAGATGTCATAGACTTCTTGGAAATTTATGAATGAGTTTAGAAGTTGTAATGAAGTTTAAGTTTGACCATGATGGGTTAAAAGAATTGGAACTAATAGTATTAGTATCATATGTAATATGTTTGAGGGAATGATAACAACTTGTAGTGTTTATCATAAAACAAATAACATCAACTTGTATTAAAAGGAAACAGTAAGGTACATTGTATTGAATATTGTAAGCTTACAAAGGTTGTGGTTGAGAACGTATGACACGAACTGTTCATGAGAATTTGATGTAGTTGAAATCAAAGAGACTGATTCAATGTTGGTATATATATGAATATTATATGAGGAAAACAAATCTAGAAATTATAAGAGAAAAGCATACGAGGGTATGATAATACATGGAAAATACATGATAATTTTAAAAGAGAAATTGAAATATGTAATGCAAAGTGTAAAGTAAGAAATGAATGTGAAGTATAATCGATTGGAAGGGTGGATATAATACTTAATGAAATGAAGATTTGATCAAACATAAAAAGTTTAAAGAGACTTTGGATACTAACGACTTATGCTTGTAAAGCAAAGAAAAGTCTAGTACTACGATTCAGAATCTAAGAAAGATTCGGAGGTAGACATGAGTTCTGTTTGATTCTGGTGCCGACCAATTATTTGTATCTACTGCTTTTGCTCAACAAGTGTTGATGCCTTGGTCTAAGTTGTCTGTTGTGATTGATGTTGAAATTGTTAAGTAACACATTAGTTAACGTAGATCACGTGTATCATGATTGTACTCTAGTGATTGAAGAGGTAGTCTTCAATCCTGACTTGATTCCAGTAGAGATCGGTGATTTGATATGAAAATTGGAATGAATTGGTTGTGTATATGTAATGAGACGCATGTAGTTTGCAATAAAGGAATAATAAAGATAATTACGCCGGAGGGGCGAGAGAATTGTATATATGAGTATTGGAGAAGTGGGGATCAATGTCTAATGATGATTGTTAGGTCCCGAAAGCTGATTGCTTAGGGTTGTGAGTTTTGTTTGGTATAGGTTATTGATACCAAGACTGAAAAGAAAACTGTGGCCGATGCGCCTGTTGTCCCAAATGTTTCCATATGTGTTTCTGGAAGACTTGTCTGATGTGTCACTTGAAAGACAAGTGAAATTTTGTGTTGACTTGATCCCTGGAGTTTCTCCAATAGCTTGTTGTTCGTATCGGTATGCATCTACTGAAAGGTAAGATATGATGAAGCAACTTCAGAAGTTGTCAGATAGGGGCTTTGTAGATTGAGTTCTCTGCCGTGTGGAGCCCGATAGTGTTTATGAAACAAAAGATGTCACAATGAGAATGTGCATAGATTCACATGATTTGAACAAATTGACTATAAGTATCCGCTGCCGGGAATTGATGATTATTTCGATTAGCTGCATGAGAGCTAATTATTTTTCTAAGATTGATCTACGAATGGGATATGATTAATTGAGGTCCGAAGAAGGAATGTACTGAAAATGGCTTTCAGGGATAATTATGAGCACTACGAGTAATTAGTTATGGACATTATGAATATGGATTTGTATATCAATGTTGGAGGAATCGGTAATTGTAATTATCGATGATATTTTGGTGTAAGTCTAAAGCTGAATATGTCAAATCGTGAATTTTGATTACAATAGGTTATATTTTGTAGTATGTGATTTCTGGAGTTGAGATCTCGGAGGATTCCGCTAAAAGTACAGGGATTGAGAATTTGGAAGCTATTTCGCGGTATTACAAATTTAAGAAATTTTCTACGATTAATAAATTGTAGACATGCTGATTTAAATTGGTATGTATATACCAACTTGAGAAAGTTATGATCGGAAAAACTTGCACAGATATGCGTGAGTAAGGTTATTATTTTTATGGTACACTAGAATCAATTATGTTTGATTAGAAGAGTCGTTTCATTTTCAACTATTGGTTTGCTTTACAAGTGGGATTAGGAACACATATAGCTATGAGTATAGCTTACTAACCTCGAAAAATGGTCAAAATGAATGAACTATTTTCATATTTGAATACATGATGAGATCATGTATTTTGGATTTAAGTATCAACAAAAAGGAACAAATTAGCACAATGGTGTATTGGTTCATTGAGAATAACAGAAAAGTTAGGAATTCGTTATCTCATTTGGAATTATCTAAGGAAATATCGAAATAACACTTGGTGTTTCACGTGGAAAGCTTTATGAAATCTTCACAACTAGTAATGAAGATTAGGCTGATTATACCGAATTCGAAATCAAAAAAAGATTAATATATGTTGAAAAGCCAGAATATATTATGGATATGAAAGTAAGGAAGTTAAGGAACAAAGAGATTAAAATAGTATTGATACGTTGGAAGCATCACAAAGGAGTAAACCATACTTGGGAGACAAAAGTCGATACGTTGAAAAAGTATAAGTATGTATTCGAATCCAAATAACTTCGAGGACGAAGTTATAGCGTGGTGGAGCCCATGTTGTAACATCCTCGAATTCAATTACTGTAATTTGGATCTATTTAGGCGGATAATTTATAATTAAGTTAAATTATGAGCAACTATTATGTATTTGGGATATTTAGAAAGTTTGTTGTTAATTTAAGAAAATTTGAACTCTGAATTATTATTATGGAGTATTAAGATTATAAAAGTTGGTAATGATAAATTTAAGAATAAATCAGTATATTATGGAACCGGTTAAGTTGAGGGGTGAAATGTGCAAAATGATGAAAATGGGAATAAAAAGGATAAAAACTCTCATTTTCCATAAGTCACTCTCTCTCTCTACAACTTTCTCTCTCTAGATTCTCTCTACATCTCTCTACGATATCTCACAAACCGACCGGCCGATTATCGAGATTTATACGTCATCGGAAAGATCTCGAGGAGTACAACAACAATCTACGGTTGGATTTTTGATTTCATATGGATTAAGGTAAGAATCGACTCTTTTAAGATTTTGTGTTTCGGTTTTGAAGAACATAAGTTCGAATCTGTCATTTTTATAAGATTTAAAGCCGATTTTGCTTGAGTTTTAGCTAGAATATGATGGTATATGTGTAATAGAATCAAACATAGGTATAATACTTGATATATTCATGATTTTAGGCTTTGAAATGAAGGATTTAAGTTGTAAAGATGAACAAACTCGAAAATACCAAGAACACAGTCGAAATGCAAGAACAAACTCGATTTTTGTACTAAATTCGAGCAGGAATTCGAGTTTGACACCATAGATTCGAATCTAAGGCCCTAGATTCGAATATGGTTCGAATCTACCCTTAGGAATTCGAGTTTAGTCATTAAATTTGAAGGAAATTCGAATTTAACCCCTGAAATTCGAGTTTAATGCCTAAAATTTAGAAATCTACTCTCTAAACTCGAGTATTTTGAATAAAACTCATAAATAACACATAAAATGACAAGAGTTATTCAAAGGACAATTTATGAGCATGAGATGAGTTCAAACTTAGTTGTAGTTCGAATTTGGACATAGACCCGAAATGGGGAAAAATATTGCAAAACTTACGAAACTTGGTTTTATGGATTTAAACGGTTTTTGACTCGAAATATTGTTGTAACTAATTTAACAGGTCCCTTGTGGTGTTGTTTAACCCACAGTGGGGTACTTGGCGGATCCGGTTGAAAGCCCGAAGAGAAATAATATCGGTTAAAAGATAAATTACGCACCCACTGTGAGTACAGTAGATTTCGCATGTTTATATTTGTTTTATGGAAGCTTTGCCTGCTGAGACTTGTTGTTTCATTGATTGTTTGAAATTCTACTAACTTGCGTAGATTTAGATGCACATTCTTACTTGTTGCATGTCCTTTCGGTTGTTGTGCATCTAGTGATGGACCGGTGGGTCGCATCGATTACTCTGATGTTACTGTGCTATATGACCTGGAGCTGATCCCTCCTAGGCCCGGTAGGCAGTATGTCATCCCCGATCGTACGTTTGTCTCAGATGGTATGTTTAAATGCCGAGCTTTGAGCTCGAAGGGGCTGCGGCTCTGGTCCGTACTTTGTGTACGAAGAGGATATCCGATGTTGGTCATCTGTGTTATCCTTGGGCTTCATAAAAATTTATAAAATGCATAATCTCTGTATTCACTAAGCATCCGCTTATTCCCCAGTTGTTGATTTTTATTTTACAGGAAAAGGGAAGTCTACTGCTGGACCTTCTAGTTAGGTCGTTTGGAAGATTTGGGAGACTCGGCACTATTTGATCGGTAATTGTGATTTGGACAATGTTGTAATATATTCTGGATGATTGTAATAAATGTATGGGTGTGTAGACTTAGACTTGGTACCTTATAGCACCGTAGGGTGTTTAACACTTTTTGCACTACTTTATTTATGTTTTTAATGCTTCCGCACTTAATTTAGGTTATCAGATCATTATGTTATTGTATGTTGGTGATTAATCCTGGGTGTATTGTAATTGGTGGTTGTTGTGGCAAGGGTGTCACATACACTCACTAAGAAGCACTCACTGTGTTTACAAGACTTAAGGGAACAGCTTATGTAAAACAGCTTAAACACACAGATACTGATTTACACAGAAGGCTTGCATGCATGAAAATCACACTTGCACGTTCACTCTTGGTTTCAGCACTTAGCTTTCTTCACTTTTCTTTCTGTCCTTAGAAGCTTCCTTTTATACTCATTCAGAGGATCTAAGAGAAACATTTTCATTGGACGGAATGAAAAAGGAGAAGTCTTGTTGAAAAGACAACATAACCTATTCTGCACTTTTCTGAAAAGCAGACTTGTCTTCATATGTGCAGAACTTTTGTCTTTTTACTTTGTCTACTCTTGCATTGCCTTTAACTAATTTAGGAATGTCAACTTTGCGTCTTTCTTCCTTGTAAAGGCCTATTTTGATATAAGAAAAAGGTCTGTCACCCTTTTTCAAATAACCTTTTGTCTTCATGTTACAGAACAGCTTGGGCAGGCTGAGCAGTTCTGTTTTCCACTTCGTCTTCGACTTTGTAAACTGATCTTGTAGTAAAAAATACAATACATGCATGACTTGGAACATATCCCATAAAAGTGTTAGCCTGTTCACAAAGAACAGGT